>CAAKHD010001576.1:347418-364781 GCA_901007705.1 Fistularia tabacaria
AAAACAAACCCCCGCGGGGGGGGCGGGGGGGCGGGGCGGGGGTGGGGGGGGGGGGGGGGGGGGGGGGGGGGGGGCACAGGACTGTGTCTCCCTGAAACCAGTCACAAGCCCAGATAAATGCAGAGGGTAGCATCAGGAAGGGCATCTGGCGTAAAACTTTTGCCAAAAACAAATATGCAAATGAAACCTGAGAATTTCATATCGGATTGGTCGAGGCCCAGGTTAACAACGACCGCAATTGGTGCCGGTGACCTACAGGGTACCAGTGGAAATTGGGCTACTGTGGGTCGAAGAAGGAGAGGAGGAAGGCGTGTTCAGAAGCAGAGAGAGAAGAGGAAAGGCAAGACTGTGTGACTGAGAGTAGGGACTTTGAATACTGGGACGATGACAGGAAAAGGCAGAGAGTTGGTTGACATGATGCAGAGAAGGAAGGTGGATATACTGTGTGTCCAGGAGACTAGATGGAAAGGTAGTAAGGCTAGAAGCTTAGGACCAGGTTTTAAGTTGTACTATCATGGCACTGACAGGAAGAGAAATGGAAGAGGAATTTTCTTGAAAGAGGAGTTTGTTAGGAATGTTCTGGAGGTGAAAAAAATGTCAGATAGACTTATGAGCCTGAAACTAGAAATTGAAAGTTTGATGCTCAATGTTGTTAGTGGCTATGCCCCGCAGGTAGGATGTGAGTTCGAGTAGAAGGAGAAGTTCTGGAATGAGTTAGATAAATTGATGCAGAATATCCCCAGAAATGAGAGAGTGGTAATTGGGGCTGACTTCAGTGGGCATGTTGGTGCAGGCAGTAGAGGTGATGAAGAAGTGATGGGCAGGTTTGGTATCCAGGATTGGAACGCAGAGGGACAGATGGTGGTAGACTTTGCAAGAAGGATTGAAATGGCTGTAGTAAATACTTTCTTCCAGAAAAGACAGGAACATAGGGTAACTTATAAGAGTGGAGGTAGGAGCACGCAGATAGACTACATCTTGTATAGACAAGGTAACCTGAAAGAGATCAGTGACTGCAAAGTAGTGGCAGGTGATAGTGTAACCAGACAGCATAGGATGGTGGTTTGTAGGATGACTCTGGTGACAAAGATCAAGAGGACAAAGGCAGAGCAGAGGACAAAGTGGTGGAAGCTGAAAGGGGAGGTGTGTTGTATGGTTTCCAGGGAGGAGATGAGAAAGGCTCTTGGTGGTCAGGGAGAGCTTCCAGATGACAGGACAACTACAGCCAATGTGATCAGGGAGACAGGTGGAAGAGTACTTGGTGTGTCACCTGGAAGGAAAGTAGATAAGGAGACCTGGTGGTGGAATGAGGAAGTGCAGGAGTTTATACAGAGAAACCGGTTAGCAAAGAAGAAGTGGGACACTGAGGGGACTGAAGAGAACAGACAGGAGTACAGGGAGATGCAGCGTAAGGTAAAGATAGAGGTAGCAAAGGCAAAACAAAGGGCGTACGATGACTTGTATGCTCGGTTGGACATTAAGGAGGGAGAGACTGATTTATACAGGTTGGTAAAACAGAGAAATAGAGACGGAAAGGATGTTTAGCAGGTCCGGGTGATTAAGGATAGAGAAGGAAATGTATTGACAGATGCTAGAAGAGTGATGGGAAGATGGAAAGAGTATTTTGAAGAGTTGATGAATGAGGAAAATGAGAGAGGGAAGGGAAGAAGAGGTGACTATTGTAGACCACAGAGTAGCAGAGATTAGTAAAAGTGTACTGGGGAGAGCATTGAAGAGGATGAAGAATGGAAAGGCAGTTGGTCCCGATGACATACCTGTGGAGGAATGGAAGTGTCTAGGAGAGTCAGCGATAGAGTGTCTGGTTAGATTATTCAACAGGATCTTAGAGAGTGAGAAGATGCTTGAGGAATGGAGAAGAAGTGTGATGATGCCCATTTTGAAGAATAAGGGGGATGTGCAGAATTGCAGTATTTGCTTTGAGAATGCTGATAGAGAGGTATAGAGAAGGTCAGAGGGAGCTGCAATGCGCTTTTGTAGACCTATAAAAAGCATATGACAGGGTGGCGACAGAAGAACTCTGGTTTTGTATGAGGAAGTCTGGAGTAGCGGGAGAGTATGTTGGACTGGTCCAGGACATGTATGCTGGCTGTGAGACAGTGGTGAAGTGTGCTGTAGGTGTAACAGAGAAGTTCAAGGCGGAGGTGGGACTTCATCAGGGATCAGCTCTGAGCCCCTTCTTATTTTCAGTGGTGATGGACAGGCTGACAGATGAGGTTAGACATGAATCTCAATGGACCATGATTTTTGCAGATGCCATTGTGATCTGTAGTGAGAGCTGGGAACAGGTTGAGGAAAATCTTGAGAGGTGGATGTATGCTCTGGAAAGGAGAGGAATGAAGGTTAGTTGCAGCAAGACAGGCTTTATGTGTGTGAATGAGAGGAACCCGGGTGGAAAGGTGAGGCTACAGGGATTGGAGATCAAGAAGTTGGGAGGATTTAAAGTACTTAGGGTCAACAGTCCAGAGCAATGGAGAGTGTGGAAAAGAGGTAAAGAAACGGGTTCAAGCAAGCTGGAATGGGTGGAGAAAACTTTCAGGGGTTCTATGCGATAGTGTGGTGGACACGGAGGGGCGTGGCCTCTCCCCCAACGGGACTAGACACTGGGGGTGTGGCTTAGGCCTGTGCTTATACATGTGACCCCTGGAAGTGTTCGGGGTTGGTTGGCAGCATGGTGGTGCTCGATAATAAACTCAATCTTTGCATTCAAGACTCCAAGGCTTCGTCATTGTTTATTCGAGCGCCACAATAAAAGACTATCAGCTAGAATGAAAGGAAAGGTGTACAAGACAGTGGTGAGACCAGCGATGCTTTATGGTTTGGAGACAATGGCACTGAACAAACAACACAAGGCAGAGCTGGAGGTAACAGAGATGAAGATGTTGAGGTTCTCTTTGGGAGTGGCGTGGATGGATAGAATCAGGAACGAGTCCATCAGGGGGCCATCACATGTCAGATGTTTCGGAGAGAAGGTCAGAGAAGCCAGTATGAGATGGTTCGGTCATGAACAGAGGAGGGATAGGGACTATATTGGTAGACGGATGCTGGAATGGGGGATACCAGGCAGGAGGTCTAGAGGAAGACCGAAGAGAAGATTTATGGACGTAATGAGAGGATATGAAGGTAGTTGGTGTGAGAGATGAGGATACAGAGAAAAGGGTTAGATGGAGAAGCTTGATTCGCAGTGGCGACCCCTGAAGGGAAAAGCCAAAAGGAAAAGAAGAAGAAGTTTCGTCAGATTTCAATGAGTAAGGCAAATGACGGCTGTTATGAATTTATGCCTATAAATGGCCAGCTCGAACACTGATATTCACAATTGTTAATGGGGGTCATACAAAGGCATCCCTATCGTATTGATAATGTTCTCAAGCCTTCAGGAATGTTTTGTTATGATTTCAACAGGGCGTAAATAGGCACTCAAGATTCCCATATCTATTGCATGTCGTCACATTTTGTCTTGCAAAAACTATAAATCCTTGCAAATGTTAACATTTATGGTGATCAAGCTTGACAGCCACGTCATTTGTATTCGTATCCATATTTGTGTAGGAAAAAGCTTGAATTTCAGTCAACACATTCATAGTCTAAGATGGGATATTATGTTATCTTTCAGTTGAAAATGGGTTTAATTTCTGTTTTTTTGGCATGGCAACATAAAAAGGGAATTGCAATAGATATGCTCCTCTCATCAGCAGCAAAAGGTAAATAAGAATGTTGTTGTCAGTCAACGATTGGCCATAGGAAAATAATCTGAGATGACATGAAAGGGAACATTGTCAGTGGTGACCACCAGGCTGAAGGTGGATTCTTCTTTCTGTTTAAACACCTTGTACTGACAATGACAGGGCAGACTCCTGGCAGCAGGCCAGGTGATGACACTGTGCTGATGAATGTGACAGCCATGACAAGAAGTATCTCAGGTTAAAATAGATATTCTCATGCTACGTCTCTGCTAATTTTGCATTTAAATCACAGATTTTTATAGAGAAGTATAAGTAATAAGTATCGCAGGAGTATACCATCACCTTAAATATTGTATGCTTTTCTTCCATGCATTGAAGTAAGAGAAAACAGAAGGAGTTTAAAATGATGAGCACTGACCTGCCAAAGACAGCCTGCACTGTATTTCTGCACTGCACTGGAGATATGGAGGTCTAGGCTCTCTGCCACTACATATTTGTATTGTTGAACTCCTCACCAAATGTACAATTTCTTGTTTTTTCTGTGACATGAGTTGGTCTATTTTTCCACAGGAGTGCACAGAGCAAGCAGGTATATCACAGGTTCTCATTCTTCCATGTTTTTATGCTGAGGTTAAGGCAAATGCTATTCCTGTTTTCCATGAACTACTCTTCTCCAAGGGCTAATGGCAGAGTGAAACTATATTTTAGCATGAATTTTTCAATATCCTTCATTTCAATGATTTGCCGTAATTTGACTGTTATGTATTTAATCTTCTGTAGATTTTACTAAAAGTATTCTTTGAACTGCAAATCTTTGAAAGTAGTAAATTTTCTCTGTGAAAAGCTTAACCCAGTTTATGAAAATAATATAACAGTCATGGTTTTCTTGCAAGTGGAGCCTCATTTGCATTTTCCTCATCAAGTAGATCATTGAAGTTGATATACAATAGTTGTGACTTTCAAATTCAAATCCATATCATTTTATGGTCTATGCTATTGTATTCAGCCTTTTAAATTCAAATCTACAGTGAGAATATTTTGCTTTACATATAGCCCTGGCTGTGTAAAACGTCATGCAGACTCAGAGGGGATTATCAAAATCTGCATCAGCGGCCGAGGCTCGGACTGTTCATATTGCAGATTAGCCTTTATATAGGCTATGATTCGGATGCGGGGGGTAACCATGGATTGCATTGCTCTGGCATTGCCTTTATCTCACGAAATAAGCTAAGAATTATTAGTGGCAGGTAAGTGCATGTATACATCTACATTGATCAGCTGCTTTAGATTTGATCAGCAATGAATGACACATTAACCAGCTCATCCATTGAAAAGTGAATGCCTGTCCTCTTTCTGTAATACTCTGAGATATTTCTGAAGGCAGCATATATCCCATCGAATAAGGGGAATACCTAAAATATTCATGAATAGAATTCATATAAATAGGCCACTCTCATTATTAGAGAACTTGTCAAAAGAAACTCTGGATTTATCATGATATCTCCATTAGTCTGATTTTCCTATAAAATTGATCTTTTTTGAATGTCTTCTCTCTTCTTTATTTCACTCTGTAAATAATATTTCTTAATATGAAGGAAACCATAAGGACATAATTCTCGAAGCATGTTGTACCTCGTGGAGCTGATTTAATACTGCTGATGATGTGAAAAAAGTAATAACTGAACTATTCATTTAAAACTGCAAATTCCATAATGGTGGTAACAGTTTTGAAAAGAAGTTTCATTTCATACCCTCACATCAAACATGATTGTTTTTCCTAGTCTTTACACCCAATGAGACTTTGTCTAATTTCTCTTTCAATTGATTATGAAAAGAAAAGGCCAGGTTACTTAAGTTACTTGAATGTTGAACCAAGGCGGCAGCGTATGGGTTGGGTTATGCCAGAGCAGTAAAATGGGTTGCCACCTAAAATCGTGGCTCATTGTGAAACTAAAGCTGAATGTTTGTTTGTTCTGGTTAGCATTAAAGGGTATTGTACATTTTCAATCATTTTTGCCATTCTACTTTAAAAAATATAAAAATGATTATAGAGTTATTTTACCATTTATTTTGTAGATTATGGTGTGGATGGCCACAGCATCTCTAATGATTCCCATACATATTTCTCCTTTAACAAACATTGTATTTTTCTGTGATCTAAAATTTGCAGTAGGCCATATGGTAATTTAGATGAAAACTTTGGCTAATTGTGAACTTCTGGTTTAAAATATGCAAACTGATGAAATATTAATTCAGTGCAGTTAGTCTTATCTGCGCAGAAATAAGTAGTGTTGGTACTGGAGCAAATAAAGGTCATACTATATTTTTAGAATCGCAGATCCATAGAGACTGCTTCTGTCTCCTTCGCGGGGCAAATTTGAACCCCCTAATACTGGTTCTTGAGCCATGGCTGAAATTTTAACACAAAGGGTAACATTTACAAAAACTTGGTCGGATTGGAAGGCTATTTGACGGATACATTCTATGTATACTTTAGTGTTGTCTCTCACTAGACTTTACATTATGGGAAGGAGAGTTTTCTTTAGCTGCTGACTGGAGATTCACAGGGCTGTTTATTCATATGGTGGCTTTGATATTAGAGATAACTTTTTCATTTACTTTGCTGAAATTAGCCTTTGCTATTTGTTCAACTTTGTATTAACCATTATGAGGATATATTGATCATAGAGCAAAACTCACAAATTATGGTATTTTTAAACCTCTCCTGCCCTGTCCCGGTCTTTGCTCATCTCTGCTCTCCAGTTCTTCTTTTAAGGCCCCTCCTCTCCTTCCTCTACTCTCAGTCACTGCTCTTCTTCGCTCTTCTCTCCACTTTGAGTCATTTTCCATCCTCTTGAGTGCTTTCTTCTCCTATAATTTCCAGTATACCCTCTTCTCCTGTCCAAGTCTCTTCTGTTCCCATAGTCCTTGTATCATGTCATATTACGAATTTGTCAACAGTACACTTCTGTGTAGGCAAAGCACAGAAGAAATTATGTGTCAATCTGTTACATGGTTTTAACTTTGATTCAATTTAGTGATGACTGTTTCAATATTGGGATTTCCCCTTCAAAATAAATTATGACAGTGACCTTGTCATGTTATCCTCCTACTTATCAAATTGCTAAACAGCATGGAGTGCAACAGTCCAAAGAGTTAAGGACTGAATTTTAACTTATAATTTGTTATTCTGTTTTTAACTTCGACAGTGGAATACCTGGCCAAAGCGACAAGACAATACCCATATGCCTCATGCTGGGAAGGATAGTTGAGATTCTTAAGTGATAATAGATGGAACATCCTTAGAGTCTCTTGTAGGGCAGTTGATTGGCATTTCAAGGCCTTTCTTCAATTATCTAAAACCATGTGCCCGAATTTATTATTTCACCTTATAAATGACCACATCATGTGGCATCTGTCAGAAATCTTGGTGACACCTGAGTCACCTCCTAAAGGGTTTGCTAGAGGCTTTAACAACAATTTAGGTATCCTTGGAACGCAAATAATTGTGATTCAAAGGAGCCAGGGAAAAAAGAAAACTCAGTATTACAAGGATTTTCTGGGGTGGGGAAAAACAATGAAACCAAAAATTCACATGTACCTGTATATAAAGGTTTTCTGTAATGGGTTCCTAATGCAGCTAGCTATATATCTCCCTAATTATATAAGTAGAATCAAATCAAAATTAATTTTAAATTAAAATGTACCTTTTAAAGTCATTTTTACTAAAATAAATGTGCATATGAATATGTAGTATTTTTATGCCCACTGAGACATTTCAGGTTTTCATGTCTTGTTGAAAATCATTAAAGGTCACCTACAGATACTTAAAAATTCATATGTGAACTTTATAATTTAACAGAAAGATAGCACAATCATTAGAAAAATGGAGAGGGAACATCTACTTTACCTCAGTGAAATAGAAACCTCAGGAAAATAGATCCAGGATGCTTGCTTCAGTACCAGCTCTCAGCAACAAAACCTGCTGGGCTGTTACCACCAACCATGAAGAGGAAACCCTGTGCAGTTTTTTATACACCAGTGACTAATACTCCTCTTTTATTTCCAGAAACGCTGCATCGTTCGGGGTTTGTGTCAAAAGAACATTAAAGATGCCACAGAACTAACAGCAGGAGATTGCTCTCCCTCTCTGCCACTGTGCTGGAGGTAATGACCGAGCTGAACTCATTCTTGGTAAGCCTTCTTTAGAAATTCTGCCTATGGAAATCCCTGACACAGCCAGGCCACAGATGCACCCTGCTTTCATGACTCACTTCTTTAAGCTTGCTGTGCAACTATCAGACAGAACAATCAGGAAAGATGCAAAACTAGTCATTAGTAGTATACTAGGCTTGAGGCAAGTTCAAACAATAACCTCACACTGACTGCAGTCAAGGAATGCTGTCCCCTAGGAGATTTAATTTCACCAAACCCACAAATGACCACCAAAGACAATAACCCTCCCACAGGAAAAAAAAAAAAAAGAACACAAGTTATCCAACTGAAGGTAAGCACTGCTTACCTGTTGGAACTCCTCTACTTGTCATCCTTCATCAATGGCCCAGAAGCTTAAATAGGACATGTTTCTACACCACAACACTTCTGGGGACAGTAGATGCACCGTTTAAATAGTGGTATGGCTTGAAAAGTTGCTATTCATTTTTTTGTTTGTATTAAACCATTCTACTTTCCCTCTACTCCTGGTGAGATGTGGTAAACTAAACCCAGCCTTGTCTTTGCACAACTCCTATGCAGGTGCAGGCAATAATTCAATTGCCCCATCCTGCCAGTGGCAGGCTATAGTAAAGAGAATAACAAAAGGACATATCAGGAAAAAATATATCAGGGTAACATAGTGAAATAATTTAACGATGATTGGTGTCGCCTACAACGCTTACTTCGGAAGATAAATTTTATTTAAACTACATCTCCCACACCCCAGACAGTCCTCGTTTCCTTTTTCCCGTCATCCTTTGCGTCAACCCCTCTGACGTTCACTCACGGCAAAAAAGAAGGTCGAATATTGCCACTTTGCACCTAAGTTAGCCATAAAGGAGACAGAAATGTTTGGACAAGCTGTCAGGCGATTCGCAACATCCGCTGTTCGTTCTTCACATTATGCTGAAGGACCGGGGAAGGTAAGCTCGTCTCCTTTAAAGTATAGTTTCTAATTTCAGTTTTTCGCTCGCGGCCTGGCTTGTATTATTAGCCTACGAGCTAATCGTATTTTGGAGGTCACTCCTCAAGTGCCGTTCTAATACTGTTCAAAGTATTTTTCAGACAAGGACCCGTCTTGGTTGGCCTACTTCTATAATCTATAAAGCAGGTCCAGGTGGAGAGATTTTTTTTGATAAATTCCTGTTTACTGACTGGCTAGTTCGGTTGAGTCGCATTAGCTTAATGGCTAACGCCAACATTTGTGAGCGGTTTTATGTACGAACTAAACAAGACAAATATAACCCAAAGTTAAAGCTCTGGTAAAAAAATTCCAAGGTATCCTTGTCATACGCAATCAAATATACAGTCTGCAATACAGATATCAATATTCCAGTTCTTCCTCATCGCCGCCTGACGTTAGATGCTGTAGCATGAGGTCTGCGGTGAAAAGCAGCTATACATGTCTTGCATCTTAGTAAGAATTGAAAAAAATTATGTAGGACCATATTGATAATGTGGATTAAATATTTACGAAGGTATTGTTTTTCAGACAAGTTTACTTCTACGTGCAGTGTGAAGTGCTACACTTGTCATTGAAGCGCAAGTGTTGGAAGTTCAGCTATACAAGAATGTTAGCAAGTACCGAGATGATTGTAATGTCAGTAATATGTTAGCATTCTTAAAATACACATTTTGTAACTAACAACTTCGATGCGTTGTAATAATTCTGATATTAGAATTAACAACTTGTAAATCCCCGAGGTGACAATTGTTGACCGACATAGAAGTTCGGTCGTCGCCCTGTCTTCTCATGTATGTTGAAGAAATAAGGTGTCTTTTCCCGCATGTGCTTTTATTTTACCGTCAGTTGTAATTGTTAAAATGACCAAAACTACAAAAAACATTTTTTGTTAAAAAAAATGTAAAATGTTGAAAAATGTAAGCTAATGTACTGGATGAATCCACTGTTAGCACTGTTTGAGTCAACTGCTTTTGCTTTACAGAACCTTCCCTTCTCCGTGGAAAACAAGTGGCGTCTGCTGGGCATGATGGTCGTGTTCTTTGGCAGTGGCTTTGCATTCCCTTTCATTGTTGTCAGACATCAGATTCTGAAGAAGTAATATGGTCAAGGAGGACTTGTTCAAGGTAGTTTGACTACCATGTTTGTCTTCTATATCAGTTTTCATTGAACTGTTTGGACAGTGTTCCCTGAATGTCAACTTTTGTTTGAAAATAATTTTAATAAAATGATTGATATAACTGGTAGTTTACCAGTATATCCTTAGTCCAAAATAGCGGTTATTATGAATATTTCTCAAACATTCATCAGGCAGGAGCCTAACAGAGGTGCTGTTGTCATTCATGTTTTCTGAGGAATTACTTTTCCATCATAAGCTGCATGCAGTTCTTCTTTCTAACCTTATTTTTGTTGTTCTTGTAGGTCATCAGCTGGAACCTATTCACCCATCAGAGCTTTATCCATGCAGAGGAATTGGAATTGGAATCCCTTAACTATCTTTGTAAATAAAATGTCTTGAAAGTCAAAGTGGTGATTTTATTTTTCATCTAATGAGACTATTTTTCTCCTTTTAATTTTTTGTGATGTGAGTCTGGTCCAACTCATGATATGATTCCTCTAAATAAGGATCTGACATAATTCACCTTTTAACATAACGTATAGGAATAGTAAACCAATAGATAGCAAACGCTTGTAATTATGCCTTCAGCATTTCAATGACATAGACCAGGGATCGGCAACCCAAATTGGTCAAAGAGCCATATTTGACCAAAAAAACAACTAATGTCTGGAGCCGCAAAAATGTAAAAGCCTTTATAAGCCATATATGAAGGCAACACAGGCTGTAAGTGTATATTAGCTATATTTGCCTACTATCAAAATGACTAAGTAGTAGTCTTGTTTTTGACGTCTGAAAATAGGTGCTCTGATATTCGGATGAATGAATCCTTCATGTAGTCACCATCCGTGAACGGTTTTCCACGCTTTATTATCTCTCGGGTTGCAACAAAACTTGCAGTAGAAGTGGAGTTTGGAGATGCAATCCACTCCTTAAATATACCTTTGCCCTCTTCTAATTTCTCCAGAAGTACTGCAATCGCACTTTTTCTCTCCCAACTGGATAGTCTGCTGCAAATTTAGCATGCCTTCCCTAGAAATGTCTTTCCAAATGACTCTTTTTGTTGTTCGACAACTTCTCATTACAAAGCAAACATGCAAGCAATCCTTCCGCATTGGCAATGAAAGAAAATGATTCGGTTCATTCTTCCTTGAATCCTCTGTTTTCATCAGCTATCTTTCCCTTCTTTCCTTTGGGATCCTTGCCACAGCCGCCGGTTTGTTTACGACAGCCACCTGCCTGGCAAGGCGCCGCGCTGAAGCGTGTGTCGCAGGTTCTGACGCAAATCTTCGTTGACAGAAATGTTGAAATGTAATATTTATTACGCACATTTTTACAGCATTGGAAAACATCAAAATGTTTGTCCTCCTACAGAAACCATATTAAAACAAAAAAATATATCCAACTATCCATTTTCATACATTTTTGAAGAGGCTCCAGGGAGCCGCTGGGGGGGGCGCTAAGTAGCCGCATGCGGCTCTAGAGCCGCGGGTTGCCGACCCCTGATATAGACCATAATCAATGAAATAAGCGACACAGATAGTAAATTAAGCACTGTATATCCTCTAAATTTCTTTTATATGTACCCTGTTAGATATTCCATGTAGATTCCACAAGCCAGATGCATATGTCGTTGATGTCAGTATCTCGACACAAACGAAGACTAAATGAATTAAATGGAAACATTTTTACTATGAAAAGGCTTTTACAGCACTCTCGAACTTCAGTACTTCAGAAATAGAGAATCCAAGCACTTCTATTGTTCCCACTCTAGTTCTTCACATTAGCAGAACTCAGAACAACTTATTTCCATGCGATTAACCATGCTTGTGGCTATAATTATCCAAGGACAAAGTATTAAAAGGGGAGGTGTTGCTGCTCATTCGGAAAGGAATGGTAATGTTAGAGCTGAGAGGGTTTTCATGCTCCCCCACTTAAATTGACCATACGCCTGGGGACATTTTTGAAAAGAAGCTAAGGTTCATTTTCCAGCTGCAAGTGCTACATTGCAAAGATGACAGGCCTTAAGAAGTGGGATGCATCAGAGGACAACCTAGAAGCATGAGAAACGGCCTGATAGGCACCCTTCATAATCCTCTCTTGACTTTTAACACATCCAACTTAGTGTATCTTGCAAACCTGGCATATGGTTTATTACATTTGCAACGGTGAAACAATGCATGTCTGCAATTGACTGGCAACTGGTTCAGAAGTATACCATTCCTCTCATCCAATGACAGCCAGGATAGACTCCAGCATCCCCACGACCCAAAGTAGGATAAGTGGTGGATATTGAATGAATTAAATACTGCATGTGCCCGTGAGCACACATTATGGGGCACTATTTAGTTCTTGCAGCTCTTGGTTGCTGGTTGTAACTATGAGACAAACAACGGGTTGGGAAGGCAGTGCTGTCTTGTAAAGCCGGACTGGAAAAGGGTTACTTAAGTGTTAAAAATCTTGAGAAAATGTTTTCGTGCTCAAGAATTTTCTTAAATATATTTAAATGCTATAATTTTATTTCCCAAATTAAAACTATTAGAATCAGTTTCCTTGTTTATGTAACTTAAATCACTTTAATGAAAACAAATTTTCTTTTTTTTATTCAATTATTTGATGGAATGATGATTACAATCACAAGAAAAAGCAGCTGCTTTAGTACTTTGAAAACCTGACTGCTCAGCTCATCAAAAGAAAGGAATCAACTTGCATCTGCCACCAGCTAGACTGTCACTGAAATTGTCCTGGGACATGAAGAGGCTCAAGACAACAAAGAGCAATTTCCCCCTTGGGAATCAATAAAGTGCTCTTATTTTGATTCAGTATATGCATTTACTACAAAGTGCTCTTGAACACTACTTGAGACAAATGTGCCTTAGTAAAGTGATTCCCCATTCAAAAGACATCTGAGTTTCAAAACTATTGTCTCAATAGCCTTGACTCTTACAATTGTCCAATGTCTGAAACGATTGGAAGACATTTTGTGTTACCTCTGTTATTACAAGGTAGATTTTTTTCAACTGTTTGTTCAGTAGTAAAATGTGTATCTCCACATTGTTGTAGCTAAATCCAATTAAAATGCTGCTTATGTGGTGCAAACTTTGACAATGTGACACTGATTAAACAAAACTGCATGCAACCACTTTAAATCTTACAAATGGTTCGCTTTGGTGCCAAAGCTTGCTTTGGTACTTTAGAGTGCTAAATCTGAAATCTTTCTACTAAAGAAAGAAGGGAAAAGAAATTGTTATTCCATACATTGTTATGCCAAGGCACAATTCATGACTGACAGTGACACTTTGAGAACATTTCTGAATGAGAGGTTCACATTTTTGGGGGGGGGGCATTATTTAGAAAAGAAAAAAAGTATAACCAATATATTTCTGTCATAGATATCATTGTGTTTCTAAATGGAAGTTTTTAGAATCTAGCATTGAGTATCAATTTGACACAGTGGTGTTATCTCAAAAGGGACAAGGTTGCAATGCATCACAGGCAACTTATAAAAAGTACATAAATGCATGCTAGAATAGTAAAGGATGGTTCCTATTCAGCCCACAATTGTCTACATCACACATTTTAGTTGGACTTGCTATATTTGCACGGCGTGGCACTTAGAGTGGCTGCAGTAGGGAAGCATCAGGGAGACAGAAAAAGAATACATTACAGCAGGATTATGCAGCCTGCATGCCAAGTCTCGAAGGAGTTTGTAATGGTGCATTTAGTATGGAAGTGAGAGGAGACATGAAACAGAGAGGGGATGCTACCCAGTGTGTCTGTGGTTTTTGTGTGATTTACTGGAATTTGTGCTTCGATCATAGCTAATATCAAACTCATTATTGCAATTGTCATTCCAAATGTTTTCTATTCCCTAGCACACAAACGCTAATTAAAACAAAGCATCATGCATGCTGATAAAATAAGTTGGTTGGCAACATGACTAAATTGAACACTGCAGAGTTGTGCATCTTCAAATAGTAATGCTTCAGTAGCAGCACAGCTATTTATCTTTGCCAATAAACTAATAACCTTTCCATGCATGTTTGTAAAATGACCACATTTGCAGTATTTGTGGCCATTCACTGCACTCTCTTTGGGTTCAGCAGTAGAATGTATTCATCACACATGCAGAATCTAATTATAGACTCATTTGCACTTCAGAGGGGAAGATCGCTTAGTGTAAAGCAAGCACAACCATCTTATAAAAGGACTGAACGTTTTGTTGAATCCCATCAAATAGAGGTGCATTTCACAGCAAGTCAATGGAGTGCATTTAACATTTAAATTAGTAACCATAAGTTTGTGTGAGTGAACTAAATGATTGATGGTTATGTCAACATTATTTTAAATGAAAATGCTCGCTTGATAAATACTAACACTGCATTATCACTAAGGTGACTTGGATAATCTCTAACGTCTCATGTGGTGTTAATCTCGCACAACGGTATTTCCCTTTACCAGCCAGTTATTAGTAGTACTGTTATTAAAACAGTGTTACTTTTTATACAAGGGGAGCTCTAAATCTACTACTCCAGTGATAGACACCAGGCAATAAGATATGAAAACAGCTCCCTCTAGTCAATAAACAACACCCGACACTGTCAGTCAATGAAGTTTCAAGGGCAGTCAACTCTGAAGTTAAGTCCTCTTCCTGTTCTAATTACTTAAACATTCCCCACTTACCAAACTTTACCTAAAATATGCTGAGTTGTGAGGAAGTATGAAGGTGTCAGTGCAGGAACATAAACTACAAATGCACCTCCCTCTTCATCAGTGTAGGGCTTTACTGCCTCTGGTAGGAACACAATACAATTCGTCAAATTCCACCGATAATGGCAGTTGGCAATGGGTGCATGTAAGATAACAAGTTGACACATATGTGTGTATTTTTTGTCTGCCGGAGAGCAAGGAAGTATTCATATAAAATTAAATGATATTTATCAGTCACCGATAACGGCAAAACAGAAGAATTCACGATGTCAATGTGGTTTTCACCAACAATGACAGCATCAAACACCTGGAGAATCAAAATTGTGCAAGATAACCTCTGGCATTTAAATATCAACAATTCTTCCATCTCTGCACATTGCACTCTGTAGATCTTATCATCCATAAATGTTGCATTATCTTTTTTGGATGGAAATACATGCACTTTATCACCTTGAGGAGACAGGAAGCCCTGTGCAGCACTGAGAATTCACAAAGACATTATTAGGCTAAAGGAGAAAAATATGTCATGTGTCACTTCAATTTCTTGCACAGTGAGTTTGATATTGATCTTACAGGAGCATACACCTGGCAGGGACTCTAGGTAGGATTTAAAACTGGCATAATGAGTACATCTCTTTTAGTCCATTTTAGTTCTCTAAGTGGTCTCCATTTCAATAATGTAGCATTGCACACTGCTCGAGTTAAACTTAGCAAGTTTGAGGGTAGAAAAGTTTTAATTTAAAAAAAAATGTCGTCCTCTACTCCTACAAATTCATATGAAACCTTATATTGATGCTCTTTGGGGTCAGATGTGGGGAAAACAAATGTGCATTTTCTCTCAACCATATACGAATTTTTTTCTCAGTGAAAGACTTCAGCCAAATCTTCCCTACCATTTACCCAATGCCTGTAACAAAATATCTATTTGCTTTTAATACCCTGTTGTTTGGACTTGATTTGCAGTGACAAAAAAGAAAAAAAACAATTTTCACACGAGCAGTGTTTTATCCAGACTATAGCAATAATTAGATAAACTCCCTGATCAAAAGATTCTTATTGTTATTTTCTGAACAAATGTGGGGGTTCTGAGGCTTGAGACTGTGTGCTTTTATGACTGCAAGGAAGCAAAGTGTAATTTATGAATATAACAAAGCCTATTCAGAGGATGGGTTCCCTTTCAATGCATGGGGAGATAAAACTAACATTGGATACTATCCCCTTTTCAAATATCTGACATTGGTGTGGCCTTCAACTGAGGTCAGAGAATGAGGGTCTGAAAATAAGATACTGGACAAAGAAAAGAGAAAATAGATGGCACAATCTAAAAAACAGGTGCATTTAATAATTTGCTCTTGTTGTCCTTGCCATGATCTTTTCTCCAACAGGTAGTGTGAAAATATTAAAATTATTTTTTGCCAGATTCTGTTGCTCTCCAGTGGTCCCTTACACTTGCAGCTCACTGGAGGATTTGAACCATTACATTTTCACTCGCTTGGAGTTGTTTCAGAGAAACCTTGGTCTGTGCATGCTTATTTGCACATGCAGGGACCCCAAACAGATGTACAAACATTGCTCGAGCACATCATTTGGTATCAAATATTCATTTACTAAACACAAACAAACACACATACAGGATCCAGTAGGCAACATCCCAGGAAATCTGCCAAATTAAAAACTTTTAAAGATGCCTTTGTTGTAGTGCCTAAATCATTGATTTAAAAATGATGAATAAAGCAAGAAGGTAGATGATAAGCCCTCTTATTCCAAAACGCAAAAATGCACTGAACAAAAATCTTAATTTTGTGTGTTTGTGTCATTGCATGGACAGACACACACTTATTGTACATAAAAATTTGTGTGTATGTATGTATATATGTAAAAATGTATATGCAAGTATTACATATCAGTGTATGACAGAGAGAGAGAGAGAGAGAGAGAGAGAGAGAGAGAGGGAGAGAATCAAGAATGCTAAAATCA
Source organism: Fistularia tabacaria (assembly GCA_901007705.1). Lineage (NCBI taxonomy): Eukaryota > Metazoa > Chordata > Actinopteri > Syngnathiformes > Fistulariidae > Fistularia > Fistularia tabacaria. Next base: position 364,100 of record CAAKHD010001576.1, read on the forward strand.
TTTTTTATTCTTGTCCATCAATTTTATTGACCGTGTAGTTCTGCAGTACTCTTGACTTGAAGAAATCCTGGTGTAAAGCGAAGTGCAGAAATACACATCCACTATTATGCGGCTACTTGATAGCCTGATAGCACCCCCTTCTGTATATATCAGCACTTGGCATATGGTCCGTTTTTTTGTTTGTTTATTTTATTTTTCATTTTTTATGTTTTTTTTTGGGGGGGGGGGGAGAAGTTCCAAAAAACAGCAACATAATGATAATAAAGTTGCTCCTCTAGCTTGAGGATTTAATAGTATAGTATTCTTGTTCTAACTGAAACAGCACAATAGCATTACAATGTTTGTAATGATAAGACTCAGTCTAAACCGTTATATAAAGCACATGCCAGTACATGAACCTTATACAAATAGGTCTTTATCAGTCTGAATCTCTCAGCTTTTTTTCTGCAGTCAAAGGTTACAGAACTCCTCACAGTTGAAGGTGTTACAAGATCCTGGATTAAGATCCTCATTGCTGTTGCTTGTTTGTATGTGTGTGTGTGTGTGTGTGAGTGTGTGTGTGTGTGTGGGTGTGTGTATGTGAGTTGTACCCTAAAAAAGTAAGTTACATTAGACCTAAATCATTAGGTTTTTGGGCAGTGATTTAAGGTTAACAGAGGATTACAGCAGTAGTGGTTTGCAT
>CAAKHD010001576.1:365299-433671 GCA_901007705.1 Fistularia tabacaria
AGAGGTGTGTGTGTGTGTGTGTGTGTGTGTGTGTGTGTGTGTGTGTGTGTGTGTGTGTGTGTGTGTGTGTGTGTGTGTGTGTGTGTGTGTGTGTGTGTGTGTGTGTTATTCCTCTCCTCCAGACTCTCTTCACTCTGATAAGGGAGGCCAAGATATCCAATTAATAAAAGAGGTTAAAGTTGACTTTCCAACGGCTAGTCCAATCACAGTGGGTGCCCAAGTTAATTTTGTGAACAATGTCATGGCAGGGGTGCATGGCCACTTAGGGGAAAGTGAGGCAAAGACGAAGGGACGGATGAGTGGAAGTGCGATAAGAACTGAATATGCCCTCCTGACAGATTAGCTTGCATTGCAAATGAGGGAACTGACTGAAGAAAAACATCCTGCATGCTGAATTTGAAATCAGAACAGTCAGACTACTCGAAGATGTGCTAAAACAAAGATTGAAACAAAAGATATGCATCCACCAGGTTTAGATACTAGCCAGGCTGGCTTCTCTTCTGCAATAACCATTTGTGAATTGAGTTATTCCAGATTTCATGTTCATTCAAATTTAGAGTTGTGTCGAGTACCCGTCTTTGTCATTACATTGTGACTGGCAATATATGAAAATAAAGAAATAAAGACATGAAGACATACTTTGATGGCTGACCATTTCCACTGGGTTGACTTTAAAATATGATTTCAATGATTATATTTGTGATTTTTGTACTATCCTGGTCATTTTCTGGCAATGACTAATTAATTTCAATTTTTCTATTTCTTCTCTTAACAATTTTTCCTAACTTTAAAGTAGCTTCTCTTACAGGTTTCTCTTTGTTTTGGTTAATTTTAGGGCAATTTCTAAATGGTTTTTAGGTAATTTGTCTGCAGGAATTGGGGAAATGGTCTCAATTTACATAGCGTTTCGCACTTAGCAGTTTAAAAGCGCTTTACACGAGGAAGTTTTTCACCTATTCTCTCACACATAGACACACACACACGCACACACACACACATACCTATACACCGATGGCAGCAGAGCTGCATTGCAAGGCACCAATCAGGCCATTGGGAGCAACTTGGGCCTCAGTGTCTTAACCAAGGACACTTAAGCATGTTAACAAGAGGAGCTTGGAATAAAACTAGCAACTTTCCAATTTGACGGACGCCAGCTCTACCAACTGAGCCGCCCCAAAATTAAATCTTAATGACACAAGTTCATCCTAAAATGTTATCATTTACAAATATATACCCTATTTGGCACACTACACATTAACGACAGCATTTTATTCCCGAGAAGTATACCTCTCTCCTGCTTAATTTGGCGCATTTAAATATGGAGTCAAGGCTATGATATGATATAATTTCCAGACACTTAAATGGATACACAGCAGAATGTTAACTATGTCAATTGTTTCCACAAGTTACCCATTCAAGTAGTATAAATACTGTATGTGAAGTGGAGCCCTGAGTGGGGGACACTTTGTTTTGCCATGACTAGACAAAATGGGGGACTAGACAAAAACAATACAGCCCAAATGAACAGCTTGGCATTGGTGTAAAACCTAACAGAATTCAATAAGGAGCAAAGGAAACATGTCTCAACAAGGAAAAAAACACATGACATGGAAAAAGAATCAAAAATCTAGAGACCTGACTGACATGACCATGGCATGACCAAGTATTCCATTTGAACCGGGACTACAACCAGGGCAACAAACCACAATTACCATGAGAGCTACAACATGAACAATAAACCAGGAATACCATAAGGAATACAACTAAGACATCCATGTCAATGTCATCATCACTTGAGACATGACACTCTTTAGGTTGACCAAATAATTTTCTGTTTTTGCAACAAAAAAAAAAAAAATAGACAAGAGTGAATTGAGACATGTACTGCTAATTATTGAAGTAGCAGGAATGCAGTATACAGAGAATACACTGGGACAATCTTGTCTGAGCAGCCATGGAAAATACTCAAGCACATCCATTTTTACTTAATTCACATAAAAACACCTGCAGCAGTTTTGCACAAGCAGACTGAGAAGTATACCTATATCTCCTGTTTTTTCTTATTTTCTCGATTGTCTCTCTCCCATGTCTCACCCATGCTCTCATCCTCCATCCTGGTATCTCTGTCAAATCTTTCACTCTTTGGTTTGGGAATCCAAGCTGACAGCAGGCAGGCTCCTTTTCAAACTTTGACAAAAGTGACTCAGAATAGAACATGTAGTCCTCTGGCTGCTGGAGGCTCCACGCTTATTTGAGGGTACATCTCATCAGTGAAGAAAAATAAAATAAATAAAAAATAGTAATGCACAAATACAGAATGTGAGGTGTAGAAAATACATTTTTTAAATAATACAATTATAAAATCCGAAAATGCAAGATAAAAAGTGATTTGTGACGGTTGTGGAAGGTCTATCTAAAACAGTCTTAAACTGTACATCGCCGGAATTTCAATGTTTTTTCAAAGTCAATGCTGATCTAACTTGTCAGTTTAAAGTGGTGTAACATGTTGATGCATTCAGTTAATCTATTCTGAATACATATCTTCATTTATCCTTCAAATGGCCCCTCCCCATCACTAAATAAAATATTTCATTAGTTTGGTATCATTTTCACAGGAGTAACTTGAACAAAGTATGTGGTTTAATTGGATGCAGCTATGGTCTTTTAGAGTTTGAAATTGGATTTCACCTACCTTCAAAGTCTGGTAACACAATTAAGCCTTGTACTTTGACTTTAAATGTGATTTTCCACTGAAGTGTCTTTGTTCTGAATCTATTCTTAGAAGTTAATTGCATTTTTCAGTGGGTGTTGTTCAACAGTATAAAATGGGCATTTATGATTCCTAGCTTATAGCTTTATTCTATTCTATTCAGAAGCTTATCTGCTGCAAAATACCTTGCTGCATAGTGAAATTGAAACTTTTATATTTTTAGTCTGAAGTAATCTCTAGGTTATAGTAGAAGTCTATAAATTGCCTTGGGAAAAACTATTCTTGGGTTTTGGGTTTTTTTCTTAATTAGTTTCAAATCATCTCCTTGAATTTCACTCACAAAATGATCTCTTGTATAGGTTAAAATCTGAATGGTAAGATCCTGAATTGTTTCTCAACATCGAGATTAATGGCCTTCTTTACAGGGCTGGAAAAGATCAACTCATTAAACTGCACCCTCAACCACCTCTATTGAACTATGGTCTGCATTTTTTAATAAGTTATTTGCATGTAGTTCATATTATTTTATTCCATTTATTCACAGAAAAATAAATGAGGAAAATATAGGTCACTCTCTCCAAAGCTTGTCTTAACCTAAGGTTACAACATTAAGGGAGCTGTGAGAGTACAATATTTGTCAAACACTTTCTTGTTAAGAAACAGGACACATCATTATTTAAAGTGTTGCTCAAAAGTATTGGGCTAATCATCTGAGAGTGAAAATTAGCGAGCAAATGATACACCAGGAGAATAAACAAAACAATTTACTGTCTGATGTCTTTTGTAAATACACATCATTTTCAACAGCCTACTTACTGGTAATTTGTAACTGAAACAGGTGACAGTCTAACCTTTGGCATATTGCCCAAAAGTCAGGTCCATACAACACACCTTGGCTGCGATACTGGGGCCTATGCATAAAAAGGCTGTAAAACTAACCACAATTATTTATCAAATTGATATTTGTTGCTGTTTTATTTTGTGTTTCTTCTTAGTGGGCAATTCATAATTTCATTATTTTATTTAAATTCATTATTTTATTGACTGCCATTTCAAAAAGCAAAGGATTCTGGTTCTACTAAATTTCCTCACACTTCCTTGAAAATGTTTAGTATTCTTGGTGCGTTCTTGTAATATTTCTGCATATTCACTAATAATTTCAAGATTTATTTTCATTAAATCTTTTTGTTATCATTAGCTGACATTCATTTTTGAAAAGAGTTCACATGCATATTCTTTCAATTTTCTTTATGCTCTTTTTTATGTTTTTGAGAAAAATTTAACTAATTAGCTGAAGAAAGGTTTTCTTCACTATAACAAAATACAGATTAAATGAAAATAAGTAGAATTCCTTTGGACAACATTTGAACCTTGATATATTTACATAATATTCCCATTCGTTTTATTGTTATTTTTTGCGAGTATCTGAGTATTTTCTACCTGAACATTTTACTGACTCTTGAAGTGCATGAAGTCACTGAAAGAAGAAAAACTTATGTTCTCTGTTTTTTGTTTTTTGTTTGTCTTTTTAGATTGGGCCATCTCTGCATATCTGGCTCCCATGAGACACGAGCAAGACTCAGTGGACCAGATATAATGAGTTAGGACTGTCCTGGGTTCTTGGCACATCCTGTATAAGCCTTGTGTGGCTATGGGATCTAATGACTTAATTTGGATATGGATACACAATATTTGAACCATATAGTCAAGCAACCGAGGCTTTGCGAACTCTGGATATGTGGAATCAAAATAATCTGCAATGGCAGTTATAAGATGTGGTAATCAAGGGGTGAAATGAAATAGAAACTGAGTAGTCAAAGCAAGAGACTCCTTAAGTTCATATATTAAACCATCATAACACTAAGTTATTGGACTAAATTGTCATGAAAGTACTATCATATCAAAATGCTCTAAAATAGTGCCAGATGGTGCATTTAATAATTTTGCCTTTTGATGCCTGTTTATTTGGTTAACTGAATGACTAAGGAAGAAAGTGAAGGAGTGTGTGTATTTGGAGTGGGGTTCAGGGAATTGGGAGGAAAGGAACAGACTCCTCTATCATCTCTGCTCAGACATCACTGGGATTCAGAGGGAGAAACTGTACACAGTCGTTGAGAGACAAATCTCTCTTGACCTTTGAGAGAATAGCTGCATACAGTAATAATCCACTGTTGGGGGGGGGGGGCATTGAGCTACCCATAAGGTTGGGGTTTGCACTTTTGCGACAGAGAAGTGCTCTTCCAAAAGACTGGTGAAAAAGATAAAGCAGTAGCAATTGAGGCCCCTGGACCCCAGTGAAGTCTGATACTGTTAAATGTATTTAGGTTACGGTTGAAGTCGTGTCTTTTTGTCTTAGAGCCCTGGTTATAAAGTGTGAATTCATTCAATACACTTTAAACAAAATAACCATTCTGTTGCAGTGCTCAGTGCACACATGATTCAATTTCAAGATTTGATCAAGGTAAATCAAAATCTGTATCTAAATTGCTTTTGGTTGCACTTTCATTTCCCAGTGAGAAGATGAGTGAGGTCTTGAGTACTTTGATTTCCACTGTGTGTCGCTGCATAAGATTCTCAAAATTGCTATAATTCCTCCATGTTGTTTTAAAAGCTCTTTATTTACATTCTTTACCAAACAGCAAATGTGGGATATAACTGCAGTGAAATGCAAGCAGTGCCGCCGTATCACAGGCCCTTAACTTTTTTCATCGGCTGTAGTAAGGATTTTAGCATGATGGACTAGTTATTGGAGGAGCCTGTCATTGTACTGCAATGCACTGCACTCTGATCTACATCATTCTGGGCTTTGAGTCATGCATCATGCCCTAAGCAATTATAGGCTGCCTCACCATTAGTCTCCAACTTCTATTAGCAGTTGGAGATGTATTGGTGTGAACAGTACAGTTTCTTCTGTTGAATTATTTATTTGTAACATTACTGAAAAATGGCCCAGAACATTCCCTGGCTTGCTTGATTCATTTTATCTATAGGATATAACTGCTCAGCCTGTCACATAAGCTTCTATAAGTTTATTTGTATGTCATGCTGTGCAATAATGTTGCAATAGTGAGTATTAGAAGTCAGGCATTCTAAAGTTGAGCTCTCAGACCCCAAGAGGAATGATTTCTCGAAAAGAAATAAAATTTTGAGGTGACAAATGCTACTTAAGACATACCTCCTTGAAACTGATTCTACTAACGTACATTCTCATAAAACTATAACTTCTATTGGTAGTTATTGTGGGATGCTGTGGCCTAAAGGTAATGGAAGTGGGTCCATTACTGAAAGGTCACAACTAAGGTATGGCAGGCCAAAACCTCAGGCATCCTCATTGCCTTTGATGAATGATGAATGAAATATTCTGTGTAAACCCAACTCTGTGATAAGATAAAGCTCAGCGAGTCAACAAATTTGATACAAGTCAATATAGTCATACAGTATATCTCTAGGATTGTGAAAGTCAGAGAAACTCAATAACTTTTATTTTGGGGTTCAGGGCCTGAAACGTTTTGGTCTCTAGCAAATGAAACCAGATTATGTGTGGATCGGTCACTCCTTTTAGCCACACACTCATATTTATCAAGAGAGGATACTCAAAGGATACTTAGAATAGAAAATACGCTAGAAAGAGCAGCCCTTGTTTTTTTGCTGCAAAGGCATCGATCATAAAGTGAAAATTTTGTTGGATTAAATAGCATGTAGCAAAATGTGTGACAATATCTTTATTCTATCACCCGAACTGCAATGCATGGTAGCATTGTCACTGTTTGCAACTGATTCCTCAATCTCTATGTGAGTTCCATCAATCACCTATTTGAATTGGATCTAGATATTCAAAATTGACTTGGGGAGGGAAGCTTGTCATTGTGTCAAACTGAACTTGTTCGGAAACTTGCTGAAGTGGGACCAGATTTTTCTGTTGCCCCTGATCATAAAAGGTTGTTAGTAACTCCCACTAAGACAAAAATGACTTATGTGGTTGTAAATAAGCATATTTCACGAATAAAAGTGTGCTGGACAATATAATAAATTTCTAGCAAGCTCAAATATACACCATTTTATTATTACAAATAATAAATGAGCATTAGGCATCTGGTAATGCAACCAATTTGTCTCTCTCAGATTGGCTAATGGCACAAAACGCTACATGAGCTCACCAGAAGGAATTCTAGACATTCTGATATAGTTTCCATTAACACTTGAAGTAAAAACAGTTTTGCAATCTTTCATAGTACACTTACTAAAGTCACAGTTACTTAAATAAGAGCCAGCTTAGACAAATTTCATTTATTCATGTACCAAACAAAGAGCTGTTCATACAAAGGGGTAAATGCAGATTCTGCTGGTGGAACACACTGATCCAATGTCTTACCATAACAAGAATTTGAACTTTAATCATCTTTAAATTTCCATCTTGTCTTTTGGACGAGGGGTGTCCTTGACTGTTTTCTTTATTGCTAGCATACCCTCATTAAACATCCTCTTTAGTCAGGTGCCAAGGTCATGCAGTCCAGAGCAACTACTATTTAGACAGTGATACCCCCTCCACATGAAGTCACTGATTTCTTTCTTGCCCCCCCCATACACACAAACACACACTTTGCGCTAATGAAAATGATGAATTACTGCTGCGTGTTCCCTTCGTGTTGCAGGGAGAGACATTAGAAAGACTTAAAGCTGTGCAGCCACACAGGGTACTTAAGGCTTTGAGATATATGTTGAGTGTTTACCTGAGCTGTGTGTCTTAAGAGGGAAGTATGTACAAGGCAAATTGTATGAAGATAAGGATTTTTTGTTTGTTTGTTTGTTTGTTTGTTTGTTGTACAATCAAGTGAGATATTTTAATCACATTTTTGATGCAGTTTGTGAAACACGTTTGGTTAGTCTGGGCCAAACATAGATATTCTCTCTCCTTTATATTAATTTCTTCCCAAAATATGAGAATAGGAATTTACTTTACATGTGTTGCTCAATGTACTTGCACTTGTTCTGGACAAATCATTATTTGTAAAGCAGTTGCAGATTATGCCCCTGCTTTATTTAAAATAAAATGAATTTAAAAAGACGTGCTCTATCGAATAACGTAACAATAACTACACTGTATTTGTTGACCGTGTTTATCTATACATCTCGAGAGGTGCCTCATATACAGTATAGCAGTGCCATCTACTGGTCAGTATAAAATGCTCCACTGGTGGTTTTTCTGACAATGGGACAAACTCGTGTGCCAAGGTCATGAGGATTCCCGATGTCTCCATTGACGTCTTTCCATGGGGCAGTGTTCTCACAACATTGTATGGCAGTTGTTACCGTGCGTTGCTCATTATTTACTGGCTATGTCTGAGAGAAAATAACTCTGTTCATAAGGAACAATTATATATTTTGCTGAATTTTATAGACGGCAGGCAATGTGTTTGTTTGTTATCATGATTATAATTTTCAACATAAAATCTGACCAGGAGAGGACGCTATTCGCCCATTTTCCTCTACCTGGGTCTGAATACGGTATGGGGACTTAGCCAGAGTACTGGCCCAGTGTATCTTCCTAAAATGCACTTTTTTGATTTCATTTGTGACAGGAGAACAACTGAGAATGGCAATGTAATTTTTATTCTCTTTTCTAATTAATCATTTTTTCAATGAATACCTTTGCTACATCCTTTGTTACATCTGCCTGGTAAGAATTATGTTCCAGAATGAATCTAATCTCTGAAACTATTATTGGTAATGGTATTGCAACATAGAAAGAATTGCTGTCTTTCCTATCGCAGTGCCCCGACCTCCTAAGAATAGCCTGTTTTTTGTCCGTCCACCATGTCTATTTGTCAGCCCTTCTGAATATGATGTGACATGAAATTGTTCAGAAACTCAACAAGCACCAGAGGCAAAGAGTATGAATACAGAGCTTCTCTCCTCATTATGTTTCTCATAAACAGACTTTAAATGCTACATAAAAGATTACTAAATAGGAAGTTGGGAGGAAGATCAGAATAAGAGGAATGAAACTCCTTGACTAATCTGTTTCACAGTGCATTCATGTGCACTTTTCTCAGGGATCCTCTTCTGGCATTTATATTCAATATCATGCCAGGTGGAATTGGAGATGCCAGGCAGGAGGTCGAGAGGAAGACCGAAGAGAAGATTTATGGACGTAGTGAGAGAGGATATGAAGGAAGTTGCCGTGAGAGGATACAGAAAATAGGGTTAGATGGAGAAGGTTGATTCGCTGTGGTGACCCCTGAAGGGAAAAGCTGAAAGGAAAAGAAGAAAAAGATCATCAGTGATGTAGCACATATAATCAAACACATACTTTATATTAAAAAATTGAAAACATTCACATTTTAAAACAAAATCATATACAGTATATACTAATTGTAGAAAAATAGCCTTGAGAAATATGTCAATGGTCAAACAAATTACTGGTGATTTTTAAAACCGCATCTGCTGTTCTCAAAAGCTGACCATTATGTCTTTAAAAAAGCAAGAACAACATTAAGAATTCCCAGATTATTCAATATTGACCAAATATGTTGAAAGAGAGCACTAAAGGGCATGAATAAAAGGCACTGTATCCATTTTTAAGCATGCATTAATTATTGGGGGGATTTAAACAGTTCTGTAACTGGAGAACAGAATATTCAAATGTATGTATTTGTGTCTTGTCTTAAATAGGGTTGTGGGAAAATCAACTATTAAAAGCCAGGAGTAACATTCTCCTTTATTAATTGCAAAGCAATTTTTGCCTCTAAGCAAAAAGAAAAGGCTTTTCTCAAGATAGCCTGTGAAAATTGCTGTAAGTGAAAATACAAGCTGCTTGCTGTAGGCTTTTCTGAAGTAAAATGAGACTCCACTTCAGCATCACTATACTTACTGCATGTGGACCTGGTCATTCTGCCTCAAGCTCCATAAATTGCCGGAAGCAAAATGTATCCAGTTTTTGACATTGGCTGAATAAATCTTTGAAAATTGGTGAAATAATGATAACAACAATAAAGAGGAAAAAGTACAGATCAGTTTTCAAAACTACATACTGTGCTTTAGTTCTTTGCAGAATGCATGGGTTGCAAATGAAAATCCTTCCACACTCAATGGCTTGTCCTAGATTACTCCACCTGCAGTGCCCTTATTTTTCTGTTTGCTATCTAATTTACCATCATGCTTCAACTTACTGTAACATAAAACAAAGCCTCCCAAAGTGTTGCTCTATGAAGCCCATGGGAGCTGCTCAGTCGAGATTCAGCTTCATCACATTCCAAGTAGCACACTTCTAACAAAATCCATTCTACTGAGGGGATTATGTCTGATGAAGAGCAGACACTCACCTCCTGCCTCCAAGTACACCCATGATTGATATTTTTGTTTCATAATCAAATTATATTCTTTGTTTAGCATTATTCATTCATTCATCAGTCATTCAATCATGTATATTTCACAGGGATCATCTACTTATTACTGAGTAATTGAATGATACAATATAAAGGGCTTTAAATGGAATCTGCAATCTGAAGCCTTTTTTTACCAACCAGTGTGTGTGACTGGATTACAAGACAACCACCTGTACAGACTAATATAAATATAAAAAACATCAACAGCAAAAACAACATCAATCATAATAATAATAAACAAATTGTGGTTTCAAAGTTCTTATACTAGATAGCATTCATCCATTCACACACACACCAATGGTGGAATCGGCGTGTGAAATATGAAGAAATGACCAACCAACCATACAAAAAAACCCCAAAAAAGTATTATAGTATATAATTCCAGCTTTGGAACGCAGAAAAAAGATGACCAAATTTGAATGGTTTCTACCTCTGTCCAGGATCATCTTTCCATTTTTCTTATTAACTCACTGGCAATATTTTGCATAATACAGGCATACAAATCAAGTAAACCAATCACATTATCTCACAGGGGGAATTATTCAGGTTTGGTCTGAGAATGGTTCTTAATTCCATTTTGCAATTTAGGAACCCATCCAATAATCTTTATTCCCTTGCTCTCTAGGAGGTTGTGGGTGCAGGTTGTATACACAGACATAGCAGGCAACCAAGCTGTCTGTTCTAGTCCATTGTTATCATGTGAATTACATATACATATGCAATTAAGATATTTCACATTGATAGCAAAAGAAAATCTCCACATCAAGATTTCAAGAGAATATGATGCTATTATTAAATTACATAACATTCCCTTTGAGAAATTCCAAAATGTACATACTAAATGGGTTACAGTGGGACAGCCACAAGGAGAGAGACCAGGCATATTTAAACATGTATCACACTGTTGAACAATTTGGGTTATCACTTTTAACTGTTAAAAAGACAGTTGTCTTTGTCATGTATTTGCTGTACGTAGGACAGGGTGGGATGGTGATCTGCACAAATCACTTTCATTTCTCTGTATAACTGCTCCAAATACACAAATGGATAGACAAAAAATACTTGGTTCACTGATCTACAGAGCTTGTTGTTCTGCCTATCTTTTGGGGGATATTTTTGTTAGAACTCCAATTTGTCTTCAATTATGTGTCTCATAATGCTTAAGAGAATGTGTGAGAAAAAAAATGACCATTTGGTTACTTAACTCCTAATTTCTCGTGTGTAAGAATGTGTGTGGATGTGTAAGCAGGTAACTACTTTGTATACCCCCTCTTTGCCGACAATGTATAAATGTATGTGTCAAGTGATGAGTCTTATAGCCTTGTAAAAGCACTCTGAATGCTCAATAAAAACTTTAATTTCAATATAGTCCATACAATATATCTAATCGCAAACAAAAGCACTGGATCATTCGAATGATACATGCAAAATGAATTAAAACATCTTAAAAAGTCTGTAGTCATCAAAAATTCATGAGGTGAATAAAGTTTATCTTTATTCAGAATACATCAACAGCCTCCCCACACCTATAATGACAGATTATAGTAAACCATAAACAAGCCAGATTATTTGATTATATTATAAAACCAATTCACAACTCCATCAGCTTCATTATCTTATCAAAGGTAGTCTTGTTGAATCCTGAACAATATGCTGAAAGAAGATGTTTGATTCAATGATCTTTGTGGTGTTAGAGAAGTTTGCTGTGTGGCATTTTGTTATATGGTAGGTGTGCCATACACACTTAAGTGGACACCCATGTAAATATATTCCTTGATAATCATATTAAAGCTTTGCTTCCTTACCATGGCCCTGAATGCTTATTTTATCACTTTAGAATGATTATATTTCGCTATATTTTTAAGGTTTATCAAGATATTCTACCTTTGCTATGAAAGATACCTGGAAAAAGAGCCAGTAAAACTCGCTGATAACAATTATGCAGTTTGGGAATGTTATTGCTGTTTTATACTTATCTTGATTTGATCAAAATTGCAAAAATGTCAATTCAAGAGATACAACTGTGATCTTTACAGAGAAAAGTTGGAAAAAATCTACTTATTTAAACAATGTAAAATAAAATGTTGAATGTAGTAATAAATTATATTCTAGTGTAAGATAACAATATATTATGCTGAAAGAGCCAAGTAGAATTTCTCATGCATGCAGATTACTATTCAACAGTTTCCATTTTCCCTATGTAGAAAACATTTTTTGAGCCGGGCATATGTGCTAAAATGCCTTAGAAATATAGTCCTGCCCTCTTCATGGGAGCACATGATGTGCTGCTGTGACAGTCAGCATTGAACACGTCTTTGGGGATGCTCCATTATTTACTCTGCCTTTCTGTGGCCCCGATGAGAGATGACAGGAGCCATGGGAAGCTCATAAATTAAACAGAGGGGCCTAAAAGCACAAGAGGAAGGTACAGGGTGATGGGACGGCCTGGGGAGACAGCAGAGCAATGGGGCTGCAGATTGCAAAGCACATGTCCCAGGGCCTGGGGGTCTGGAAAGATGTGAAGCAGGAAGCAAGGGACATATAAGGACAGAGGGAGATGAGAAAGCAAAGAAAAAGATGATTTTGTAGGAAAATAAGTAGTATGAGAAAATAACAAAGGGAGGATTAGTCTATGGTGGCAGGAATAACAGCAATGCTGTTGAGCGATTGACCAAGAGTCAGAGGATACGACTAAACAAATAACAGCATTGCCAGTCTTAATCTAGCAGAAAGACATTAATCCCTAACTGGTGCACATATAACACAGGAGTGAAGATGATGTCATGCTTTCAGTGGACACTCAGTCAGTTGTGTGATGCCTCAGCTGTTACTCAAACAGGCAATAGTAGTTTATAGTGTCATCCTGTTCAGATAGATGGGATCACCTCATTTCTTCTGTCACTCATGGATGGAGAAAACTTACATGGTGAGCAGTCACAGTCAGGCAATACTACCCTTATTTTACTTAAGTGGGTATTGAGGTCACAGACATGAATTTGATGAATTATGATTTTTTTTTTTCTGTATTATGTGCACAAGAATGGATTTCTCCATAAAGCTTAGAATGTTATACATCATGCCAAATCTCACTTCATTGAGAGATTTACTCATGATTCAGATTATCCTCATATAAAAGGGTGATATACTAAATGATACTTTTGCTCCCATGCTTTTATGTCCTATGCTGTCACTAAAACATGTGCACATGCTCATGCAAGCTTTACATTTTATGAGTCAGATGTTTGAAAGTAACCTTTTACAAGAATTGTCTGTAATGACAGTCCCATTTATTGGCCCCTAGAAAGCTGCTGTTCATCTCTTATAGCAACCTCAGACAGAAAAAGGACCATTGGTGCCAGAGTGATATCATCTGATCATCAACCTCAAACATGGGCACAGAGCCATGCAGTGCATTTTCATATAGTGGAAGGTCCTCATCTTTCACTTTCCCGTTTCACATTCTGGGCATTTGTTTCTACAAATATTGATCCTCCAGAGCAATAGAATTTGGCGTGACATATAAAATGGCAAGTCATGAGCAGTAAATATCCAAAGAGATGGCAAATAGATCAAACTTATTAACATGAATCAGTAAAATATTTCTTTAAACCTCGAAGCTGAAAGTGACTACTCTTATTTATGTAATCCATTAGTATAGAGTTTGTCTGGACATACACCTTATCCAGCAGTCTGAAAGGGCACAATATTGTAAAAGTTCTTACTGGTCTAATACAAAGGGAAGGTATCTGGTTTTTAAAAAAAAATCTATCAAATATTACAGCATATAATTCACTTGAATGAAACCGTGACATCAGTCAAAGAGGCTGAAACACAATATGCGGAATCATTATATAGCAGCCATTAAAAAGCAAGAACTAAAATGTTCAAGAAAGCCCTGTACCCCTTTTAGTAACTAAATTTGGCTGGCAGATAAGATGAATTTGGTTCATATGGCAACCAAGCTTGTTCTTGTTCTTGTTCTTGTTCTTGTTCTTGTTCTTGTTCTTGTTCTTGTTCTCTCAGCACAGAGATTTTTTTCAGCTCTTCAATATATCAATGTAGTCCACTTACCAAGATAAGAGGTACTAGCAAATAAAATAAAATAAGAAATCTGTATGTCATATTTACTCACTCCATAGTTGACCTGTGTAAATATGACAAATGAAAAATGAGCACACAAAATAAGTCATATTAACATAGTATACAGACATCATGTACAGTCTGAAATTGTATCAAACATAGTGTAGCTTAAAGACTGGATATTCTTATACAGCCTCTCAGCAAAGTTGTTTCTGTCTCAGCAATTGAAAATGTATGCATGCATACCACCATCCCTCTCTAGAAGTGTGACTGAGGGGACCATGTGCTCTCTGCCCCTTCCACCCCACCTCACTGCCACTCTGCCCATATGTGCGTTCAAGAAGCAGTTGTGAACTTCAATGTCCCACTAAAGAGGTGGTGAAAAACAGCCCTGTATGAACCAAAAAACTATACAAATAAATTAGGAAACCATCTCCTTTCTCTAATACACATGTTGCTCCATCATCTGGTGTTTATAAGATAGTTGTTTTTTAAAAATGTTTTGTTATTAGGTAGATGTATGATTCATCTTCACCACTCACACACGCACACACCACACACACACACACACACATAAATACTAACACAATTTGACCATCTACTCGTATCACTATATCTACCTTGGGCACAGAGGCCAGGCACATTTACCACACAGTGAAGCGCAGATATTGTATTTTTCAACTAGTATCATTTAGAATATCATAACACAAGTATGTAGGCGGTGAAGTAAATGTGAGAGTGAGCAGTTCACATGGTCCCCAATATGCAACAGGCCACATAGTATTGTCTCAACAACACTCAGTGACATGACACCTGATAGTGATACACACTGACACAATCCAGAATGGTCCAGAACTTTACCCTTCTAAATAGACCAAATTAAAAAGGAAAAGAGAGTGAGGGAGAGAGAGAAAGCGAGAAAGAGAGATCATACGATTTCACCAAATGTATTCCTTTTCTTGAGATTCAGTTTAACATTCCATTGACAAATTCTGTAAAAAATGTTCCTAAACATTACGATAAACAGTGCACTTTCTTCAATTTATTCTGTTACCACTTGCCTGATTATGCAAGCCTTTGCACACATTTTTTAATGTGAGCTTAAGTTTCTTTCAACAGCAAATACTAATCCTGGCATAGCCAGAGACATATTCTGACAGAAGAAGCTGAATAAAATATTTTTTTCAGATGACAAATCGAACTTTCATGTCAGATATTGAACTTCACATAAAAAATTAAAATTTAGGTACTTGGGAATGAGGAACATAGAAGGGTTCATGAATCCCATGAAAGTAGTGCTGAAAACATTCTTCTATCCACAAAAGCCTTTGCTCACGCTATTCATCCATGTGTCACTCACTCTCTGTTTTAAATTTTTATACCAGTCAATTGAATTATTCACATATGTCCTGATCTGTCTACATGTATCATTTGATACAGGAAAGGAAAGCAATTGCTTGTGCATCAAACCAGAAGCCTTGAGCACATTTTTGAATGTTAGTTAAATGAGACAACTGAAGATCAGTTATTTAACACACACAATAAAGATTTTATCAAAGAAGATGTCTGCAGAGTTTTGGAGAGGTTGAAAAATAGAACTGAGAATAGAAGAGGCAATTGCAGATTGTCATTAAATAAGACAGAGCACAGTTTGAATAAGAGATAGGAGTTTTACATGCCACCACACTTTATGTGAAAATATGTGTATTGTATACACAACTTATTAATAAACAAGAGTAGGTCACCATTTCCAGTATTAATCCTCCATAAATGATTTGGATGAAAAAACATACTCGTTAAATAAAGTACATGCAAATGTTCATTCATTCACCTGTACTTCCTTTTTTATTGACCAGAGAATGAATATACATCAACAGCATAACTCCAAGTAGCAGCTGTTTTCAAAGTAGTTCTTAGGAATCTCAGTTAACTATTCTGACCACAAAATTATATCTCAAATTTTTGGCTAGTTTCTTGAGTTTGTAGCTGATTGATGAGATGATGCCATACATGGATAATCAGATCCAGTTTATGACTACATGTATCGCTAATAGATAGATAGATATACATTAGATCAAATATGTGATGTGTGTGTGGTAGTATAATGTCCCACTGAATCACCAGAATAGAAGTTAACACCAGAGGCACAGGCTTCAAATACTGTCTGTTTTGCTTGTTCACAGCACAACTCACTTTATTTTTCTGTTTTGTTTTTTACAATATCGAACCACTCTCAGGCTTCAGATTGTACAATTCAATGACCTCCTGCTTCACAGAACATAAGACATGACCCTTTCCTTACCAAAGAGCAAGGTCATCCCCTTTCACACCGGGGCCATTTGCCTCTGTCACTGCTCATGTCATGAGCTGTTACTCATGTAAGAAACATACAGAGAGTAGAGGATGACAAACAATACAGGGACTGATTAGTTGTCAGTGTGTCAGGAAAAATTATCAAAGTTTTAGATCTAGATATACATTAGATTCAAACTGACAGTTTGCCATCAAGCTATGCCTTTAATTTCTCATCTATGAATCTACTTAGCTTTTTAAAACTATCAAAATAGGGGAACTTGAACACACATTTGAATTCCAAGAAAACAAGAGCGAGATTAGAGGTTTGCAAACGATGAAAATGACAACAAAGTTGAGCTCCGGTGAACAGTGGCAAAAAGGATATCCAGACATCCTTTTTTACAGTGCCAGTTGTTCTTAGATGGATCATTGTGGATGAGGAATGGGGATGGCAGCTGCCTTCAGGGTATAACTGGAGAGGGTGGGTGGAGAACAGTGGCCCACTGCTCTAGCAACCCGATTCCATATGCTTGGGTCAAGGTTAGCCTGGCTTGCTTACAACTTCTTGCAAATTAATATGATACCCAGTAAACAACATTTAAATGCACTGTTTACTGTTTAAATGGGACTGATAAAAATTAACTACGTTTACCTTGTTGATGGGTTGTTGATTGACGATCCCTTTCACAAAAACTTCACACAAGAGCAGCTCTGTGATGTGGTTCTTTGACAATGCTATAAAAATGTGCCCTACATAAACTACGTCAGTGGTCACAATCAGAACACACGACCAAGTCAAATCATGCAAAAACCTTAAAATTGGACAAAGAGCAGCTGGTTGACCAGCAAGTAAAAGTCTGATTTTTATTCACTGCATGCAGGAACACAATTTGGTGTCTGTACTTGTGGTTGCTAAAGCTACCACAAAGACATTAGAGGCATTTGTTTTCCTTCAAGGCAATCCAGTTTTAGGCCTAAGGACATGATCCCTTGGGGTAACTGGCTTTCAAATTTCAAATGATTTTCATGTGGTTCTTAAATTGCAAAAACTATGTATTGTCAATACAGTGGTGAGTCTGTGTTCTCCCAATATTAATTTAAATATCACAATCGACATAATCAACCCAAATCTAGTCAAGGCCACAAGGCTTTATGACTGCATATAGACACTCATATTTGTGCTGGTCAAGTACGAAAAAAGATGCAGAAGTAAAAGCACAGTATTGTGTACTTAAAGTAGAGATACAGTGGAAAATTGACCCGCATTCATACAGCTGTCTTCAGCACTGTGTCACATTAGTAATTAAAGCCCCCAAAAAGACCAGGCGACAAGTATGATTTAGACAATATAATCATACACTTTGCAACATAATGCTAAGTGATTAACCTCATAAGAGTTGTTTTTTTTTCAATTGTTCCTAATTTCTCCTAAAACACTAACATTATTTTTTAGACATAAGAATAAGAAATACCTTATTTCTGACTTTTACCATGCAAAATGAAAATTAATGGAGTGTGTGACATTATTTATTTGTGTCTGTCTCTTCTCACTTGTCACTTGTACAGTACTTTGATGGAAAATGCTCTACAGATATATTTATTATCATTATTATTATTGTTGTTGTTGTTGTTGTTGTCGTCGTCGTCGTCACTGATATTGTTTATATGCCGGTAATTATGTATTGGTCAAACTGGAGACCTGAAATAAATCAGGTTGTTATGCTGAGTCACATTTCATTGCTGAGACACATTATCAACATGTCAACAAGCATATTAGTAACCAACTGCACTGTAAATGTCTTTGATTCGGTCGTGGGAACCCTCTCTCTCTGCCTTCATTAAACGGAGAAGACTTCAATTTCTTGCAAACCTGATTAAAGATGTCATGGATTGAACCGATGCTGCTCTGTGTTCACTTGGCTAAGTCTGCTCTGTGACTGAGAGGAGTGGGAGAGGGAGGGGAGAAAGCAGCGCAGCAGCGGGTAAGCCACCAGCCCTAAAACCAAGAAATAAACGAAAACTTAGTTCGTATACGCAAAAAAATCTTCTTTGCGTGAACGACATGGGAAGTCTTATGAAAAATACGCTGTGTCGTGATTCAGGCCATTAGCCTAAGCGTTTTTGGACATTACTCGATACGGTTGGGAACTCAGAACGAAAGAAAACAACAACACTGGAAAAAAGACGGGGATTACACACCACACTGACAATAAAACAACAATCCCCGACAAGTGTTGTGCTTTGCACGGAGGGTGAAGTCCGAACAAAACAAGGGGAATTACAAACGAAATTATATTATATCTTGGATGTCTTGAATATTACTTTCGTGATATCGTCTCTACGTGAACTTTAAACTCAGGGAACAATGAAGACATAGCAAGCGAAGAACTCATCAAGTGTCTCGGATCTGCTAGCCATCCCGCTACTGTTAGCTTGCCTGTCCTGCAGAGTGAATGCGAGGTAAAGCTAACGCCTGCTAGTCCAGCCTCATCAGCTAAGGTAGCTTGTCGGCTAACGTTAGCTGACTAGCTTAAACGCGTATTAGAGAAACTTTTTGTTTTGCTTCCTCCGAGCCCAAACACTGAAGGAGTGCTGTAGGGACGGAGGGGAAGGGCAGGTTCCCTTCTGGGCTTTTTCCCCTCTACATATTTTACTGATATGATGGCCGCGGAGGTCAGCAGTGAGGAGACGGGCTCGGTCACGACAGGGACAGGGGTGGCAGGCGGAGGAGGCCCGGAGACGGCCCCGTTCCCCTGCTATCCCAAGTCCACTGGAGTGAGTGTCACTGATATGGGATCGGCAGCAGCCCTCCGCCAACATTCAAACACCTCTCCGGACTCGCTTCCCGACATGAGCATTATCTTCCCCTTGTCTAGTGGGGTTATTACCGGAACAGTACTGTCCACAGCAGGGAGTGGCGGAGCAGGAGGTGGACATTCAGTTTTTCAAGGAACACGCTCAGGGAACGTGGGCGGCATGTGCTGCTCTCCCACTTCAGAGGGTCCAACTAGTCGGATCTCACCTACATCAACAGGCCCGGATGGGCTCGCTGTCTTCCCCCCACTGCCACCACCACCACCTCCTCCCCCTCTAGGTTGTGGGGGGCTCGGCAGCACCATGGATGAAAGCGACATGCAAGATGGACCGGAATATGAGGAAGAAGAGGTGGTGTTTCCCCTCTCTGCACCTCCTACAAACCAGTGAGTATACTAGCGAAACACCTGGCAACATACTGACACACAAAAGAGGAGTGATCGTCATGTACGCATGAAGGTATACTTCCTCACTGATGTGAAATACATGTCTGAATTTGAATTTGAGGTCCCACTCAAAGAATAGAGTTATATATGTAGTTAAGAGCTACGTACAGATACCATTAAAAGTGCATTTTCTTTGCATTAATTTAGCAACTGAGATTATTGTCTTTTTATTAAAATAAAAAAAACATGATACCCACTTTTGTATGAGAAAAAATATCGTTTAGAGATTCTCACTAAATTCCCCAAATTTTAAAAATTGAATTGCTATCACAAAATATTTTCCTTATCAAGCAAATTAATACATAGATGCAAATAAAATGAAAATTTTAGTTTATGTTCACATGAACATAATATTTGTAAAATTTAAAAGGCTGTAGTCTACAAAATATTAAGTTAAAAAATGAAATTGGTATCAGCTCACTAATTACATTTTTGTTTAACACATATTCAGTGAAGTCGGGTGTAACAGTGAGTTTTTCCAGTTGAAAATTGTTTGTTTTGTTTTTTAAAGAGAAAAATGGGCCTATCAAATTTTCTATGTAATCCTTAGCAGAAGTTTGGTGAAATAGTTGCAAAAAGAGTCATAGGTGACTGGTGCTGACATAAACAGTAAGTGATGTACTGTATGTCATCCAGGAGCTGCAACCCCAATATGCCATATGAATACTTGTGAGAGGTACAGAGTATGTATTGTGATAGTTTTAAAATTGATCTTTAAAAATCAAAAGTTGAAATCTAGTCAATGCTTGTGACTGAGTGACTGCTTTATCAGAATTTGCAAAGTACATCCACTGGGCTGTTTATCTTTTAAATCTTTGGCAAAAGGAACTTTAATGAAGTGAGATACTTTTAGTAAATATTGTTTAATATTATGGTCTGCTTTGATTTAATACATCTTTTACAGATGTGCACTCTATTGGCTCTGATCTTTGTTTATTTTGCGAAACAATGCCATGTTTTGCAGTTTTTTTTCCTACACATTCTGCGGATGTTTTTTTCACCATAGTGGTTGCATCAGGAGAGTGCACAACGCAGTGACCAATGATTCACACATGCTGCCCTATGTCAAAAACTTGATTTAGTCATTTTTGATACTTCAGTGTATTGACTCAATATTCATTGAGAATTTTTTTTTGTGTCAACCAGGTAGTGGCTATCATTTTCCCATTGTAGTATTGTGCTTATTTATTCTTAGTGATGAAGTTGCCATGGACTCAAAGACAGTTGAAAAACAAAGTAAATGTATTCACAACGCAACATGTTTAGGTGTCTGTGGAGGTTCTCAGTCATCCAGGTCATGGTGAATTCTTGTCGTGGCAACTGGACTTGAATTTCTTTTCATCAGTTCAGAACTGAAGAAGTCTCTTGGATGAGGGAAGAAACGTCTTCAAGAGAAGAAACTCAAGTCCAGTTGCCACAACAACAGAATTGGTTTGGATAGTTTGATGAGGCTCCTTGGTTTGAATACTAAAAATGCTGATGAGTCATGACTTTAACTTTTTCCCTTTTTTTCTTTTTGTACAATATTTTGAAGTTTCTAAGCCTTTTTCTGAATGGATTGTTCACGTATCCAAGCATTAACTCACACAAGATTTAAATATGTCTTTTTAAATGTCATGTAACTTATAAAACTAAGTTTCATAGTACAGACTGAGAGGCTCAGTCACTTAACTGTCTGTTTTCTTTCTGTCAAGCTGCATTCTGTGAACTTTTAATTGATGGAAATTTATATGAGCTTGCTTTTGCCTTTTTGTGGTTATGTGATATCAAGAAATAGAACTGTTTAGAGGGGCTTACTTTATGAAAATTCTCTTGAAATACAGCATTTTTTTTCAAAGAAAGAAGTGTGTGTATACCTTATTTTTGTTTAACTTTTTATAAATTATTGGTACCCAAGTACATGATCTGAACTGGCTGTGTGCAAGTGTTGCAATAACCTAAATATGGCTCTCCCATTTGTTACACTCTCATTAGAGAAGTGCTGAGCTTTGTCATTTCAGGCCCCCATGCTTTGAGATATGGAAGTGTCAGTGCCTGGAGTGTAGATTCAGCTCTTATTTTAGGAGCCACCCTATATCTCCCTGTCAAGTTACAGAGGAAGCAGAGGACCTCACTATTCTTGCCTCTGCTGGTAAAGATCAAGTATAAATGGAGCAAGTGTGTGTTTAAATCTCATAATTTTCAAAATTTGCGGTGGTCATATCTGTCAAAAAGAGTGAGGAGCAGGTCAGTTTGATAGCACCAGTACATTAAAGTGCAAAGTAATACATTTCCTGTATCAAGCAGGAGGCACTATGACAAATCACAAGTATAAATATACTGTATAAATATAGGAGTTCTTTATATGTGTTTAGGCCAGTGTTACAGAGTTTTACCCCAGGATTTTTCACCACCATTTCAAATAGCGAAAACTGAAACTTTAAATCAAAATGGTGGACCCACCTATATTGTATAGTTCGTGTCCCAAAGAGGCTTTTTTGAAGCCTGTAGGTGAAATTAGCATCAGGAATTTTTGTAGGGCGCACGATCAGGGCATTTTTTTATATGTGCATGAGAAATTATGTTAATTTTATCACCAGGATATATGTGTATGCAGAATTTTAAGTGTTTTTAAACATTTTCAGGCCCGTTTCAGTGTATAGGCCTAGACCTATTCTGGACATTAATAGTTATTGAGGAATATACTTCACCTCTTTTTCGGTTTTATAATTTTGAATAGTTTCCTGAGAGATACTCAGCAACTTCTTTTTGCTGATGTTGATAATTAAAGTGGTTCATTATTATTATCATCATTATTATTGTTTATACTCTCCATTGATGATTGTATTCATGGAAGATTGTCATCTAAACTCATGTACTTCTGCCCAGTCTGCCTTACAGTAGTGCAGGATTGAAAAAAGTTCTGGCATTTATTGCTCTGTTGCAAACATTTAGCCAATCACTGGGCTCGACCTGAATAGTCCATATGATAAAAAAATACTGTCTCCATTGTGATGACACATTGGTGATGACATGATGGCACAAAGTACTCAAATTGATAAAATGTCTACTCTACAAAAAATCAAAATCCAAATAAGTAAATTTAATACTTCTTCATAATCATTATCAAAACTTTAAATGCTCTGTTTTGATTTTTATTCATGTACCTCAGCCCTGAGTGAGAGTCAGTTATACAATGTGCAAAATACATCTGCGTCACTAACTCAACCCTTGGATTTGTGTTCTTTGTTATTTTGACAATAGTGATGATTCTCGAACTTCTCAACATTTCCCACAAGCAGTTAATACATTGGTAATTTGATTCGAGCCCAATTCACAAAAGCTTACACATTTTGTGACTAGCACTTGCTAAATTATGCAATCAGTCCAATAGTTATACCATTCAAGATATTGTTTGAATAGAGTATTTAAGGGAAGCAATATTTTTTAATCTTATGGATTTTTTTCAATTATTTTATCAGGTTTTTCATATTCCTTTATTCAGTCTTCAGTGTGATAATTCAATTACCAGAGAATTCTATTCTACAAAATATTTGTATTTATGGAATCATCATTGGAACACCTACCATTGGCGAAACTTGCAACGCACACTGCCTTCATTCATAGTTATAAGGCGCAGGCCTTGCCTTATAATAATTGCTCAGTTATGTAACTGATCGGAAATACCGTGATTCAAAATTTTTTTCAATGTTCCATTCTATATAGTAAGCTACCACTTCATGCTTTGCACATGCTTACCTTTTTTGCGAAAGACTTTGATGATATTTCCTTTTCCCCACTGTGGTTATAATGGCATATGCAAATGGTAAATTTATTTTGGCAGCAACGAATGTTGCTTTCATTTCTGAATATCATGAATAATTCAGATTCTCAACTGCCCTTTCAGCTGTTTCAACTAGCTTTGTGTTTATTCTTTAATGGGGCCCCTGGACTGATCTTCTATTTCTCAGAGTTATGTTAGCAGTGTGCAAAGTGCATTTGGAAATGTGTTTGCGGAAAACTTCCAAACTGTTGGAAGGGGTCCCACTGTGTGTTGCACACCGTCTGTGAAAGCTTAACTTGGCACATTTACTTAATGCTGCAGAACGAAAGTGAGAGAGAGACAAAGAGCAGACACATTCATTCGCACCTTTCCAAAACTGTCATTCATCAACAACTGCTGCTCTACTCCTCACAAGAATTTCTCACTGATGATGGCTTCATGAAGAGGTCATGGTGAAACTATAAGGTCACCTCAGAGGTGTTCATTATTGTTGCCTGTAGAAACTGCCAGCTTAAAGCTAGAGCTTAAACAAACAACGCTGGCAAATGAGTAGTTGATTTCAAGTTTTCATGAAGATTAGCGGGACTTAAATCATAAAAGGTCTTCGTGAGAACTAGTAGTAGAAGAAGCAGAAAAAGAGAGCAAACAAGTGGATTTTCAGAGTAAATGGTTATGATATTGAGTTTACCTGATTAACCAGACAACTGTTAAAACATCTCTTCACAAATGTAGTTGGGCTTAAACTAAATATCAGTTGTTTAGTGTTACAGATGATAGAATTCTATTGTTGCAAAAGAATCATCATGCTAAAAGGATAATATTTTTATTTGTTTTTAGGGACTTCAGAATCAGAGTACTTTAGCACTTTATTAATAAATCAGATCTCATTAATGAGGTTGGATCATTACACAGTTCTGATAACTACAACAGTTATACTCAGTTTGGCACGTTCATGAGCCACATTTCTTAAGCTACCGTAATATGCAGTGGTTAGACTTAGATGACACTCCTGATTCTTTTATGCGTCTAATAAGTGATAGATCATATTGATTGGAGTTATATCTCCATTTTTATTAGTGTATGCTTTGTTCTGTACATTGATAAGGCAAAGTGTATAGATTCCATGCATTTTCAATGTGTTATGCAATGTCCTGTCATGCCCTTTCAATACCCACACCGCCTGGCCTTTTCTACTCTGCATCCTGTTTTCAACACTTCAGTGCCACTCCATGTGATCTGAACAGGTTTAAAACTATTTCACAAATGTTTGACAAAACTTGCGATTTTTGCATTCTTAAGTCTTTATACATACAAGTGAACTATTACTTATTGCAGCAAGACCTCTTTCACAAAAGTTGTATTGTTTATTATATACAACAGTCTAGTGGTATTATTTTTTTTTTTTATACTGCT
The DNA here is from genome assembly GCA_901007705.1 of Fistularia tabacaria. Lineage (NCBI taxonomy): Eukaryota > Metazoa > Chordata > Actinopteri > Syngnathiformes > Fistulariidae > Fistularia > Fistularia tabacaria. The sequence continues at coordinate 390,206 of CAAKHD010001576.1, forward strand.
AACAACAGCAAAATAGCTGTGATATCTCCCTTTTATTTTGATACCTTTATGTCATTCAGATGTTCATATAAAGTTGTGGTGGATTTAATTAAAGCTTGACAAAAATGCTCTAAATTGGACATACCTGTTGTTTTATACATCTAGAGCTTTGGCATATTATTGTATTCTTATATGAGTGTGCCCCCCAACAATAAGTGATGCTACAAAGTTTCATGGATGGTGTGTTGTAGTGGTTAATTGTTATTTGAAATGATGGTCCAGCTTCAATTTCATGCTTGACCCTCAAACATAATGATTGTTGCCTTGTCTCATAATTCTATTAAACTACTATTGACCCAACACCACTCCTTAATGTTAATTAATTGATAAAGATATCCTCTCTCTCTCTCTCTCTCTCTCTCTCTCTCTCTCTCTTTCTCTCTATCAAAGAAGAACATACATAAATGCTTACTGGACTTGTTTTACTCTAAGATTTCCCTTTTTGTCTCTTGATTGCATAGTTATTTCATTGCCAAAGTGATGGTTTAAGTTCTGTTTAAGTGCACCAGTTTCTTCTGTCAATTCTATCCTCACTAAGGAAACAAGCAGTGTCACTCCGGTATGTGCATAGAAAAATAACCACAATAACAGCTGCTATGAAACCTTCATCACTGTTGTTTGTCTTTGTACCATGTAGAAACATGAGCACACCAATCCCTGTAAAGATCATTTAAAGGGGTAGCATTGGCTGTAACAAATATTTCATGGCCATTTGGGTGGTTGATGTTCCCACATTCTGTCTAAAACACAGGCCCAAATTTTAACTCTTGTGCTTGTTTACTTTTTCTTAATGGGGTGCCTTAATGTAGTCAAAGTAGCTCACTGTCTGGTTTATAGCTACAACTGTCATATGTTCACTACTGCTTCTTTTTAACAGTGTCTAAATTTGTGTCCGTAATCATGAAGTATAATTGTGTTGTCAGTCCTCTATGAAAGCCACTCCCTACCATTACTGTCCCACAGCTTCACAAACCAATAGGCAGCATGCTCATGATGCAGGATTTTATAAGCAAGGAAGAGGGGAGAGAAACGGGCAGAGAAAGCAGAGGAGGATGAAGTGGAAGTAGACTACAGAACTGCAGTTTGCCTCAGTATCTGTAGGAAGGAACGGCTTATTCATCACCTAAGGACAGCAACATACGGATAACAGAGCCAGGCAGTTTTGATATCATTTGTTTTAATAATGTTACACACTTAAGGTGAATGTTTGAATCCTTTGGGATTTTTCTATGGATGTGACATTCTGATCCAAGTAACGGGAGATGCTGGTATCAAGGTGACAGAAGTATAACATCATGATGTGCAGTCTGGATTCAGGGTTGGCTTTGCTCTGCTTTCCATGCCAGAGCCTACAGTGGCCTGTGCACCGGCTGTATCAGTGGAGGGGTTGCAACTTGTGAGACTACGGGACGCATTGGAGGGAGATGCAGCATAGGGCAAACTCAGTGTAAGTGGTGCATCAAGTTGTCAATTTTTACCAACAATCGGATGATAGAAAATGCAAATTTTCTATTAACTCTCTGAGCTCTTTTTTTTTTTTTTTTTTTTTTTTTACATTTGTAGTAATCATCCATTATTTTTTTAGTTAATTTAGATGTGTCCATAAGCACGATTATTATCACCTGATCCTCTTGTGACTGCATTCAGATCCTTGGTTAAATTAAACTTCGTATCATTCATATAATACATTTTGATCATAAATCAGTGTTATTTTTTTTAAATGTTGGATGACGTAATTAATGAGCACTAATAACATCAGTATTTTCGTGTTCATCTTTGCATGGAAATATTGTAAGCTAGCAATATTTCTTTTGTCTATTTTTGTATTCATTCTTTTATATAGAACATGTGCTGCTCTACTGTGTTGCATTGCTAAAGAACAGTATTGCAATATTTCATTACTCTTTGAAACTGATGAGCACTGGCAGCATGTCTGTGGAGATGACTGATATAGCTGCATCCATCAGGATGGAACAAGATGAGGAAAAAAGACATGTGGGAGAGAAAGAGCTCAAAAAGAGCTTAACAAGAGACATATGTCATGGAAGAGAGATGAGGTCCAATTGACTCATATTATAACAATCTCTCTGTCCTGTAAGATTTAAAATAAGGGGCTTTGCCATAGGGAAAAATACACAGCTTGACTGATCATTTTGTTAGATTTGGTAACATTAGAGCTGCAAATAAAATACAAATATAAAAAAAAGGCAAAATACAACATTTCTTACGAAATTTCTTTCTTAAAAATAAGTAGCTGGCTATGTTACTATTTGTCTGAACTGGTTCTTTTGCTCTCAAGATTATTTTCTTGGTGTAATTAGATTATTTTTCGGTAGTAGGTTTCAGTCCGTATTAAGACTGTCAGAACTGTGAGCAAGTGAAATAAAAAGTCTGTCTAAAAATGAAAAAATGGAACAAAAACAAAAGTGATCTGAATTGAATACCTATTTCATATTATGTATGGCCAGCATAAGTTACCTCAATTTCAGCATTGACAAAAAGCTACCCTATCAACTTTAGTGACTGGTTAACTGTATGCTTACATAATTTGCACACTATTTTCCCTCAGGCCCCCTTTTTTTAAATGTCTGTTAACAGGAATATTGGCCCTTGCAAATACTATCTGCTCTTGTGTTTCCCCCTATCACATGGATGTTGTCGATTTGCTTGCTCAGCTTGACCTACATATCAGAGGGGGATTCAGTGCATTAGTGCGTGCCTGCTCAAGAACTCGGTGGTTTACAGCCCACACCCTTTTCTAAAATAAATAAATAAATAAATAAATGAATAAATGAATAAATAAATAATCTGAATGTGAAATATAAATTCTCTTTATTCAGTTTGGATTTAACTTTATTTTCAGTTTGGAAGCTTAGAACATATCTAAAACTAATTGTTTTTGAATTGTACATAAATGCTAATACAAAACAATGATATTTTTCAATGCAATTAACATGTCTGTGGGCCTTAGTTTTTGTTTATAGAAAATCAAATCAACAAAAAAGTATACAAATTCTAACATTGAATATACCATGTTAAATGACAATGAATTCTGAAAAGTAAATTGCTTACAATATTAGCATTATTAATCTCTCTAGTGTTGGGCTGGTATCCTAGATTTTGTCTGATTATCTCAGAGTTTGAGCCTTTCTTTAAAAGTAACTTACGTCTAGATAATCCATTAAAAGATACAATTCGTCTGATTTCAGCTATTGAGAAAAATGATCTGACTGAATTTCTTTGAATCAGTCACAGTGTTTTGGGACATTGCTGAGCTTTGGATGCCAAGCAGCAACTTTGTAAAATAATGCTGTAAGGAAACCTTCTTTGGTAAAAAGTTAACACATGGTGAGGTAAGTCCTGTGATTTACCAGGATATATTCTTCCCAAACAAATTGAAAAATGAAACCCTTAAGGGAAAATGCCTCTTGTGTGATTTGACTTACTAATTAAAGGTTACAGTTAAATCATTGGCCTAAATGGTGATAACTACAATATACATTGATGATGAAACTCTCACTAGAGATGATTTGATTCCTGTAATGCTTGTAGAGCATTAAAAAATGATATGATAGAAGTTCATGTAAAGAGGAAAAGATTGTTTCACTGCCTAAGTCAGTGTAACAGGCATGTGCCTATGTGTACAATTGATTCAGGAGTTAAAACCCATTTTAAATATTTACAATACAATGACCTCTGTTATTATTTTAATTTAACAGTTTGTAATGGTGATAACTGCTAAAATTCAATATTTTTGTTTTGTTATGTAATATAACTTTGTGCAGAATTGCCAGCCAGGGTCATCTAGGAAGAGGGGCTTAATCACCACATATGCCAGCTGCTAAAATAGAATCTTTGGGAATTCCGTATGTCTGTCAGGAGTCTCCCTAGTTGTCAAAGCAACAAGCGTCTGTCACAGCTGTGAAGGTCAAATATCTCAGTAAAGGAGAATATACAGAGTTTGTTTTCCAGTTATGTTGTACAGAAGTACAACCAATAATACTACCATGCATAGGTTTATTTTGTTTATTGCTTCATTCTCTAAAAGTTACAGCAATAGTTGAGCTGAACATATTGTGAAAATTAAAATCTTGTTGCTCAAAATAAGTTATTCTGGACACTTTGCAACAGGTGTATCGTTAATTCCAAAAAGAATTGGGTCGATTCAGCCTCAGTAATGGGATTTTGTGTGTGTCACTGTAGTATGGCAAATCCTGCAAATGACTCAATCCCTGATATTTTTGGAAAATTGGACAGTGTCTGCATTGGATCAAGTTGCGGGAGATGGAAAGAAAAAATATTGATTTCTTTTTGTGGCAAAAAAACAAACTTCTACAGTATATCTACAATGTTGATTGCTCTGTCCAAATTTCAATAATAATCTGGAATAGCATTTCCCCCAAACACATGACATGATATTTGAAGTGCTGGCTAAAGGCCATAAGACTGCATTTGCAAAATTAGTGATTATACATAGCTGCCTCCACAATGAAGTATGTGCCAACATTGCTTTGAAATGCGTCTATTAGGTTGCCACCTTTTATAGACTGTCCTTTTTGGCTACACTCTTGCGTTTCACCTCAGCTCTTTAGTTTTATTTAGCTTTTTCTCCCCCTAAAATATTTTTCAGGATCAGTAACAAATTCTGTCAATTGAACTCTTGGCCGTTGTTTCCCTTCAGAAGTGATACACTTTGCTTATCCCACAAGTGATTAACAGCAGTTCTTTGCATGTATGTGTGAGTGTTGTCACACACCCCTCGAGTAAAGTGGGGTGACATACTAGGAGTGAAATATGCTTAGGCAAAGCCACAAGATAAGACAAACATTGTTTTCTCTTGTGGCAATGTAAGAAGTCTCAAATATTTGTGAAATGGTGTTGCAGCTTTGTCAGTGTTTGTACCTTTGATAAGTTATCTACCTTGACTTTTAATACAGAAAACCTTAATTTGAGGCTATACGAATGAGGGAAACATTTACTCATCCTGCTGTCTTCGCTTGAGACTAAGCCCTATATTTTGTCATCTTGCCCACGCTCACTAGGCTTGGGCATGTTTTAATTTCAAGTATGCAGTAATATTGTGTTTGACAGCGCTTGACATGAAAAGGTAAACTATTCCACAGTTTTTCTACTTACATGATCTCTTTAAAAGTGACACACTTGACTTTCCTCTTATTTCGCATTGGCAGGTTGAAGTATATTTTGTTTGTTGTGATCAAGGCCTTGTTAAGCTTGAACAATATATTTTTTGGGATGTGATGATTTCACTTGCTGAATTGAGAGCCAGGAGAAAACCAGGACATTAACATGTTTGATATGCATGTCCTGACAAGGCAGGGCATTCTTCTTGCCTGTAGTAGCACTGTATCCTTTTGCTGCTGTCATAGCTTATGAATGAAGCAGATATTCTGACATGATTACTCCCTGTTCTAGGTGTTTTTTGGACAGAATCCTGCAACAATCTAGTTTTAGGGTGAAACTAGACAAAGGTGTAATACATACAAAGGTGTCAACTCACATTTACATGCTCTGCCTGTGGGTCTATCTATCATAAACAAAATGAAAAAAAAAAAAAAATCTGAAAACATTCCAGTCGTAGTCTCTTTATCTTTAATAGCTGACACAAGAATATATGTCTTTATTTTCAAGTGAAATAGGCTAAGTGATAGGGCTTAGTGTGTCCTGGTACTGGTATCTAGCCCCTTCGCCAGAACACAATGTCTCACTAATATCTAGATTAAATTTGATAAAGAAAGTTCACTTGGGCTTCCACTTCTTAGAGGTCAAAGTCACCATGACCTTCAAACACTATCCTTGTAACATGATGAGAGGGGAATCAAAACTTGCTCTCTTTTATAGTCTTTTCCTATTGACTTGCCTTACATCTCTCTATCAGCTGACCCTGTTCTCTGGTTGTACTGATAGAGACACACACTGTCCCTTTGTCAGATCCTGCTCAAATTTATTCATATGCTCAGGTGACTTCCAATCTGAGCCTGCAAATAATAGAGGCTTTCCACATTCAAGTCACATGGCACATTTTTTTTTTCCTGTTTCTCACTGCATTCAGCCTAAGAAGATATAACAATTGTGACAATGCTAAAAAGCTGTGTGTTTTTGGTGTTGGATTGTATAGATTTTGCCAACTTACTCAATTGGATAAGTCTGATACAATGAATGATTTGTGTTTATCAGAAACTATTTTTGAAGCACAACATTAAAGGACCATTTAGAGATAAAACAAATTGTATGAATGAGGTATTCAATCAATTAGTCAGGCATATTGCATTTTAAAAGTGCAAAGTAAAATGCTTTCACAATTTTTCATGTTTAAAATCACTCTTTTTTTGGTTTTCAGTTTCACTTTCTTGATCAACTATTGATGAAAGTAGTATGGAGTCAATCAAGAGTCTTATTTTGAATTTAAGATTGACCCCAATCATAAAAAATGAACTAATCTTAGGGAGGGTTACAACAACCTTGGATGAAATTAACTGTATCTTTTTTTTTTTTTTTTTTTTTTTTTTCTCCATATTTTTAACTAGACAGTATTGTTATAAGTATGGTTTTGGTCATTTTGATTTGGAGCCAGACCTTTTTCTGGGTCTTGTTCAGCATCATGTACCTGAGAATTCTGTATCCCAAATATATTTAATTGAGATAGCTTTTAATTTAGTGAGAGATATTGAATGGTTTGTGGACTTTTATCCTGCTTGCATAAACTGCATAAAAAAAGTCATGTGATGCCATAATAATGGAGCCTTACTGCATTCACTTGCAAATTGTACTCAAATATGTTTTCTGTCAGTCTTCTTTTGAAAACTGCCTTTTCCCCTTTTCCATCATACATATATCTTCGTTTAGTTTGAACTCCCACTATTTCCTGGGTATAGTTTCAATTGCCCCCTGTAGATATCTTATCAGTCAAACAATCCCCAAATTTTCCTCTCTGATCTTCTCTGAGCATCCTCTCAACAAGCCCTCTTCAGCCTTACTCTGGCAATAGACATGATCACATATTTTTATGAATAGTAGAAGGTGGATGGGAGCATTTTACATATCTTGAAAAGATCTGCTTTAGCTCCCGGCTCATCTTCTCAACACTGGGACAATTTCCTCTATAGCCTAATTTCTGAAAGGTGTCAGTGTCCTATATTTGAAATTGAAAGTCATGTTAAGATTTTCTTTTTGTTTTTTGACCCTCGACTGGCAAAACATGGTTAAGTTCAACCCAACCTGGTGACAAATCAAAAAGGAAGCTTCTTTTATGCCTATCGTGGATACAGGTCATGCTCACCCTGCTTTGTCTGACTTTATAAAACAATAATGAATATTTTGCAAGGTTTTTATTGTTTAGTTGTTCAGTTAAATGGTGGCAACCTCAATTTAATGCCACAGACAGCTCTCCATGAGTGCCCTCCTGGAAATCTGTCTTGTAGGAATCATGTCCCTCAGTGCTCAGGACTAATGGACTGCATTTTCACAATTCTCTCGTAGCATGCTACAAACTGCTACTAAATAAGTGCTGTGTGTTGGCTAGGGATTAACTGTCTCTACTGCTGCAACGCTTATGGATATGGTCCTCCTTAGTGGTCTGCGGCTATCAACCGAGGGATTTAGCAGTTAATTACTCTGTTTCATTTGCAAAACCTGAAAATTTTGTTGAAATTAGTGCTCAAGTCCATATGGTTCATAATGTAATCAATTGTATTGTGCCAGCAAGGTGGCAGTGTGCTACTGAAGTCTTTAGTAATCATCACAGGTAAATATTCTGCAAAAGCTTTGGCTGAAAAACAAAAGTTGGGTTTCAATATATGTGACGTCTGGCATGCTCTTTAGACCATTGTTTGAATTGTAAGCTATGAAGGCTCAAAATGTATTAGTGAGGACACCATCACTAATTTACAAAGTTAGATTTATAAATTGTATGAATACATGTAAGGTAAAGTCTGACAAAATATATATATTGCTATATACAGCAGATGCTTGTCATCAGCTGTAAGTTTGTGAAATATTGTTTTAGCAAAATTCTATTGAATTATGTTTTTATTTATCATCTATTTTGACAATCACTCCTTTGTACTTGTGTCATCATTGTTTTGAGAGTGAGACTCTTTTAGTTTACATTTTGTATCTGACAAATTTTACAACTACAATACTTTTTTCCCACTTGATAATATTTACTGCAAGTTGAGGAGTTTGCAGACATATAAGCAGTTATAAATGGTGTGAAGTCGGTGACAAGCACATGAAATTGATGGCAGAATTGAAGCAACCAATTTTGATTGAAAATTCAATAAATATCTTGTCACCTCCATTCAGAGGGAAACTTTGTTTTACAAAAAGCAAAACTGGAATTTGAAATTAAAACAGTGTTGCTGATTCCACTCACACAACTGAGGTGAAATACAATTTGTTATACTTAAACAGGAATGCTTGCTGTAGTTCCCTAACTGAAGGGGTATAGTTACTTTTTGAGCAACAGAGATTGAGAATCCTCAGTCTATAAGGTTTTATAGTGGAGATGAGACAAAAACATTTCTGTTTGATTTCAAAATCATTGCTGTTTAAGATTTTGATCTAGATGTTTGTAAGAAGTATAAATTAAATTTGGAAGGAAGAAGGTCATACTTGTGACAAATTTGCATCAGTACGTTGTTCCTTCAACTATTATTTTTTGTTGTTACATATACATATACATATAACCTACTCTAAAATAGATAGCAGGAGTCATCCAGTCAGCTGTGAAACTCACTAACTACTGTACCTTAATCAACTATGACGCAACCCATTGTGTGGCTATTTTATTTTGCAAGGTTTGTTATGTCACAATGCCAGTGTTAACTATGAATAGAGGCGTTACTTTTGGAGTTTCTCTTGTCAGCTAGTACTATTCTTATTGAGATGTCTTTACAATGCCATAAAGTAATATGCTCAAACTTGGTACAAATCTTCACTTAGAATTAAGGATGAATGAGGTATTGGCTGACAACTTTCATGGTCTGTGTGACCTTGTGTGGAGTCGAGAATGCAAGACTGTAGACCATTTTGGACACAGAACACTTATCTAAAAAAATTCATTCTAACAACATCAGACTTTTGGGTTTTTTCATAGTTTAAAAGGATGAATATCATGCTGATCATATGTCAACGTGTGTACTCGTGCCATGCATTTTGGTTGCTTAAGATTTTTTTCAAAATCTGCAATGTTTGTTAATAGTTATAATAAGGCAGAAGAAAGGCACTTGTCAGTGAGGATGGTCATACATTTTGTCCAAAACCTTGTGATCAACATAATGTGTTATATTTTGTATTATCCTTTTGGTAATGTGATTTAAAAAAAACAACATTTTCCTGTCTTTTCTTTTCCTCCCTTGAAATTTTGGCAATGTATTTAGTACTTTACCAATGAAAATTAGCCATAGCACGATGATGCACTAACAACAGCAATCTCAATCACTAAGCATGCACAGAAGCATAAACACAGTAACAGGGTAGATGTTTGATTGTAAAAGAGCACTCAGTGGATAAGCAGCATAACCATGACTAGCAGAAGAGATGAAAGATGAAGAAGGGTCCATAAACCCTGAGCTCTGACTGACAGGATTAATATAATATAGTTGTCTGTGATGCTGTCATTGGAGAGCTGAAGTGGATACAGAATTTGACATGGGCATCTGCTTTGTAATCTGCTGTGGAGGAAAACCCTTTAATGAAATGTTAAGAACTCTGTTGGATATATATTATGAATGATTTCTCCCTTCTTGAATATTATTTTACTATCTGGTTAGTCTATTTATTTAGGTTACAGGTCGTTTAGACTTCCACATTATTCATTTACTCTTAAATTGATGAAGAGGTCTGGGGTTTTCCCTTTCCTTGTCCATAAATCACAGTTTCGATAATATTAAGCTTCGTATACAGTTGTATGGTGGCATTTTACCACTAAAGCCATTTCTATGACTAATAATGTCTCAAAAGAAGATGGAATTATTCTCACATAAAAAGGTCACACTCATTGAAAAATTATTCAGGACAAGCAAATCAAAATCATTTCTCCAAGGCACTTAAAATCATTAATACCCCACCTGCACTGTATACAATTAGACAAAACAAAAATGGACGTAAATTTCACCAAGTGCAGTTGGTGTAATTATATGATAAGATAGCAGTAGTTCTACTTTATTATTCATACAATTTCATTCAGACGTTTGTATTGACTGGGTGTAGTTTTAATGCTGTGGAATATTATTTTGTTTTCAGCTTTGAGGGAGAGGACCCTAATCCTGTGTGGATGTGGGGTACCCATTCCAAGCCAAATAAGAAAACATGTATCTCTGGAGATACTTGGTGTAACGCATGAACGTTTCCAAAAATATACATCTATTCTGAAATTACAGTCTGATTTTTTTTTTTTTTTTTTAAAACAAATAGATAAATCGAAACATCATTAAGAAGCATCTCTTTTACTATGCAAGATAGAATATGACTTTGTTATGCCTACATGACCACATTAAGCCTATATGAACCTATAGTATATCTTTAAGAATGTTCTAGCTTTGTTATCGATTTATCTCGATGTGGTTTGGTTCACAAGAGAAAGAGGAAATGGCCAGGTAGGTGGATCAAACAAGACACCTACGCTGTCAAAAGAAAATAGTCAGTCAAAACAGCACTTGTCAGAAGGTATCATGAACAGGGTCTAAACAAGTAAAGAAATGAGAAGCCTTCTACGCCAAACAATTTATCTGATGTGGCTAGAAATGTAACACTATTAATATGCGAGCTGATATTAAGCGTCTGTAGCAAAGATGTGTTGTTCCTTACATATATGCATAGCAGACATGTTATCACCTTGGTTTTAGACAGTATATTACCCAGGGTTTAGTTTGCAGGTATTAATGCAAAGTCAGATTTGACATCAGGCTTTAAGAAAACATTTTCTCATGCTAACATTTTTCATTATTGTAAATCATAGACTTAAAGCAGGACTGTCTGCATCTGATTCACAGACTTTGCAAAAATTTTGAAAAGACTCTGTAAAACTACAGCTATATTCTTTCACCAATTTTTTGATACCATGCAATGTTTTCTCGTTGTATTTACAGATCCTGTGCTATTTCAGTCTAATAATCAGAATCAGATAAACTTTATTTGACCCTGAGGGGCAATTGGAGGGCACAAGGGGTAGCATAGTAACCTAGTGCAGATGAAAATCTATAAATAAATAAAATAAAGGCCAAGTAAAATTAGATAAAAAATAAAGTGAAGTAACTCCAACATCAATAAGGCATCAATAATGTATCATTATTACAATTAAAATTATCGCTTTCCCTTCTACACTCAGTCGTGATACATTGGAGAGTTGACATTGTACAAGGTGGGCTCTTCTGCCCATAGCTCCACCATCTAGTCCCCTCCTGGACGCTCCATATTGATCGGGATGTCCTTCCCATTTCATTCATCCATACCGCAAACAAATACTGTCTCTGCCACCAATACCGCTCTGGCAATTGTTTGTCTACCAGGTTTCCTTTTTCCGGTTTTGTTGGAGCTCATTTGTTAGTTGATTCAGTCTTTTATGGTGAGATGATGCTGAGACTTTCAATAATATCAAACATATTTCCTTACTTTAGACTTTAGATTTCCTTACGATTTCCTTATGACTGCCAGATTTAAGTCTGCGATTGGAAAATCGTGAAGCGTAAGCCTGCCATTATTAGACAAATCACGAGCGTCAGGAACTTTGGGTAGAGTAGCTGTCAACAGCTACTGCTCTGCACAGTGTTGTGTTTGGTTTACACCATGGTTCCTGCATACTTTACTTATTTGTCTAATCTACATAGTGGATTTACACACTAGCCACCCCTTTTTTGTCAACTAAATGACGTCTTTTCTGCCTTTGTCTAAGGTGGTACCATGGCAAGCTAGACCGAACCATCGCTGAGGAGCGGCTGCGCCAGGCCCGTAATCCTGGTAGCTACCTCATCAGGGAGAGTGACCGCCGGCCCGGTTCCTTTGTCCTGTCTTTCCTCAGCATGACCAATGTTGTCAACCACTTCAGGTAAGTTTGTGCAAAAGCTAAAAGAGGGCAGATGATTATCATATTTGTTTGGTCCCTTTATTGAGAAGCAAAATTCAAAGTTTTTATGTCTTTGCTCATCAAATTGGAAAGGTTTTTCTTTTCTATTTTTAATACCTCTATGAATGTAAATCAAATATGTTTGAATGCTGACTTTTTACAAAGTCATCCAAGACTTTTGCAAACACAGAACAACCTTTTTTACACATTTCTGACATTTTTTGGCCAATTGATAAGTTGATATGTAAATAATCAATCAGGCATTAATATTTAATTTACCGCACTGTGTTGTGTCCATGAGGATCTGCATTTGTTATGCTTACTGTGCATGGTCCATTCAACTTTCCTTCATTTTAAATAGCATTGCATTGATAGTTCTGTTGCTCTACAGCTTTGGCATTTTAGTACAATAAACAAACCATCACTTAATAGGAGATAATGAAACTAAAGAAGTTAATCTTCACATTTTAGTCAAAGGATTACAAAACTTGAGTGTGCAGAAGAAAAACTGCAACTTTTGAAGAGTAGGAATTGAAATAATGTTTGAAAAGAGGTTACCAGTGTCATGTCGTGGTGTGGCTACATTTTCAGCCTATTGATTTCTGAAGTCATACGCACAGACAGTACAGAAGTTATGACAGTTTTTTTGTTTTTCCCTAAACTTATGTGAGTGATGCATGTGGCTTTTCTTCTATCTAGTGTGCACAGCAAACATGAAATAAAACAGAGAAGACAGCACACTTGTCTTTAAGCAATACCTCAGGGTGTTTCACAACATTGCAGTCAATAAAACAAGACAGATAAGGCATTATGGTCTGTCCTTGTACCACAAATTCTGTATGGGGATACATTAACCCCCTCCTCAGGCGCTAACACAAATGTGCTCTTTTATATCAAGGTCAAACAAAGTGACATCAAATTCAATAAAGAAAGAAATTCACATACTTAATGGAGTGGCTACCTTGAAGATGGGATTTATGGTTTTCTACTAGATACAAATTTGCAGTTTGCTAAGAATGGAAATCTTTTTTGCTGGTTGCACCCAAGTTTCAGTCTTCTTAAAGTGAGTTATAACACATGATTGAAGAATGATAAAACCCTGAAACTGCTGTTGCCTTTCTCCCTTATGTTATTTTACCTTAATCCTGAAAGAGCACTTCACATCATCACAGTTTGTGATTTGGTATTCTGCATATGTGCATCCTCTGAAGACAGCAATGCTTTCTGTTACAACCTTTATGTTTTGAACTTTCCTGAAAAGTGGTTAATTTGCAACTTATTTATTTTTAAAAAAAAAGAGCCTTTATCAAGGAATGATTAACAACTTTAATTTCCCATCACTTACATCTGGAATGGTCAATATCTCAAGATAATGTATGAGGTGATCCGTTGTCTATGGAAGCACTCAAACATCCATAGATAAACAGACGAAGTGACTGACAGGAAAAAAAAATGCCCAGAATTATCAACAGAGTTATTGTAGTTTTTTTTATATTTGTCTTTCAACATAAAAGTAATTAACTGACCCCCATCAATCTGCATTTAATTGGCGTTCTATAACTGTTTTTGGTCTTTCATAGGATAATTGCCATGTGTGGGGACTATTACATTGGTGGACGGCGGTTCTCATCTCTATCAGACCTCATTGGTTACTACAGCTATGTTTCTTGCCTGCTAAAAGGGGAAAAACTGCTATCACCTGTGGCACCCCCAGAGGTGAGACTAACTTAACACTTGGAATGTAGAATACTATGTTTTGTTTGTTGGTTTATTTGTTTTTCAGAATTTTTATTCCCAGTTCTTTCCATTACTTGTATTACATGACATGAATCATATTATGTGGGCTTTTGTCTCAAATGATCCAACAGCAACCCTTACTAAATAAGGTTGCTCAGTGGGAGTAATTCCTTTTTGAACTGTTGATATTCCTCAAGGCATTAAGTTGTGAGGGGGGAAAATAAATAGTCAGTACACCTGTATTCAGCCTCTTGGGAAGTATTCAAGGGAGAATTTTTTCTGTTCTTCTATTGTTTGTTTTTTTCTTCTGCCTTAAGGAAGACCAAAATATCTAGAAGCAAAGTCCAAGCTAGGTTAAATTTTTTTTTTTTTTTTTTCAATTTGATTGACAAGTGTATTTCCATAAGGGAAATATAGTTGAATTATTCGAAACATTTGACATTGAAGAATTTTACATGAGTGTAGTAAATGAAAGTAAATGCTAAGATTTAGATTTTTACAGTTTTTTGGGGTGTTTCTGTAGCCCGTTGAAGACAGGAGGAGGGTCAGGGCCATACTTCCATACACCAAAGTGCCGGATACTGATGAGATCAGGTATGTATGAATTTTTGTTTCTATGAAGCCATTTTCTTAACCTTCAAGCTTTATAGTATGACATCTATGATATCTTTAAGCAACAGCCAAACAATATTTTCCTATTTTAAAAAAATATACAATTTTATTTAATTGGGTCCCATAATTGGACAGTTGTCTCAGGCCAGCTTTCCTCTTCACCGTCATCATCTGACTGGTAACAGTTACTACATTAGTAATACCGAGCGATTGCCCCACCTATCCTTAATTTTTGCAGAATCTGTTTGAAGTTGGCCTCCTCATTCAGCCTCAGGCATTGTTTAATAGTCAAATATTCAGTGTATAACTTAAATGTTTGGTGTGTCACTGAGGACACCTGCTGGTTGTTCTTGGACATCTGTCTGCATGATGTCAATCATCGTACGGTATTCGGCTTTCCATCAACTGTATGTGACACAATTCCTTTGGACTAATTCAAATGCACCCTATAAAATTTGAATTTTTGAAAAACAGATTAACTTACATGCTTCCTGATACTGTTACTCAATATTTCTTTCAGCTTCTTGAAAGGGGACATGTTCATTGTCCACAATGAACTGGATGATGGCTGGATGTGGGTAACCAATGTTCGCACAGAGGAGCAGGGCCTAATTGTGGAGGATCTAGTAGAGGAGGTGGTAAGTAGAGTATTAAAGGATGGCTTGGATAAATATTCATTTCATCATGTTGTTTCATCAGTCATCCATCTAATGAGTAATAGATAGAGACTCTTAAATGACCAATATCAAAAATACATAGTGAACAATTGAGGAAACTGATGATTATCGCACATTACAATATATAACAATTCCATAATAACTTTGAATAATGACTTAAATGTTCTTCTGAAATCTTTTGGTTTTATTCTTACATTGTTTTTCTTTTCTATACACTCATTGTCTCCCTGTCCAAATGAAGACATGTACAGACAATAAATGCATTGAAACTCATTGAAATTGGTCTTATTGAAAACAGTAAAAAAAATTGAATATTCAATACTGTAAAACTAATTTATTGGCAGATTATTAGATTAATGGACAGTGTCAAACATTCATTAAAATCAACACTGATTGATTTCTTATGAGCACAAGCATTTGGCAGAATAAAAAATTAACGGGCCTCTTAAATTGAATGTTGTCCTTTACCATCCATGTTCATGACATTGTGTGAGGCCAGTGATTAAATACATTTCTGCATCTTTGCATATCTACTTCTCATAATTTTTAGGGTCGTGAAGAGGATCCACATGAGGGAAAAGTGTAAGTTAAATGCATTTCTATGTCTATGATTATGACTTGTCCTCCCAACGACATAAAATATGACGATTGAACCGTTCATGCACATATTTAAAGAATGTCCTTAAGCTATAAATTGTGTACTTATACTTGCTTGACCAAACATAGCCGCAGAGTGTAAACAACTCATCATTACTGTCTCTCCAATCTTGTCCTTCAGCGCAGACAAATTTTCAAGCCTGAATAAGTTACATGGTGAACTAAAAAACTGCTTCAGCATGCCAAGGCTCCAAGAGGAGAAATGTAGATACAATCCAAATAAATAATGTTACTATGCAGCACATGGACTTAGCCTTGCTCCCTTAAACACAATAGGGAAACACAAAGGGAAACACAATCTGATTCAATTCTGGACACTGTTAATCACACTGTAATAACCTATTACAGATGTCAGTCATGTATAAGGTTTTGTTGAGGGACGGGATTGTAGTACATAGACCTGGATATCAAAATTGTGATAATGCTACTTGTTTTGTCTGTCTGTCTTCTGGTGCTTTTTTTTAAATGTACTAAACAGGTGGTATCATGGAAAGATCACAAAGCAAGAGGCCTACAACCTGCTGATGACAGGTAACATCCTCTTTTTTTATTATGAAGTTAAATCATCAATCTTCTTGATATAGAAAGAAGCACAAGGTTATTTAAAAATACATTTACTGAGTTTGCCTGACATTTTCATTGTTTCGTTAACATGCTTCTTTTTGTCGCTGAATTATAGTTGGCCAGGTTTGCAGTTTTCTTGTCCGGCCGTCAGACAATACGCCAGGGGACTACTCTCTCTTTTTTCGTACCAATGAAAACATCCAAAGGTTTAAAATCTCCCCAACGCCAAATAATCAGTACATGATGGGAGGGAGGTACTATAACAGGTATGGCCTATTTCAGAGGCTATAGGGATTTCAGGGTTGTTTAAACAGTAAATTGGTAGAAGTAATGCATCTTCCATTTGGAATACTGGTTGTGCCATACTTCATTTTGTTGCTGTTTTTTGTTTGTATGTTTTGACAGTGTTGATGACATCATTGACCATTACAAGAAAGAACAAATTGTTGAAGGCTACAACCTGAAAGAACCAGTTTCAGTGCAGGTAGTTGTGACTTGAGATTTTGTCATTTTACTCTTAATTCTTATGGCATATTTCTATTCATTATGGACATAAACAAAAGAGGTACAAATTTTACTTAAGTGAAGAACACATATTGAACAAAATATAACGATTAACCTACTTACTGTGATTTTGCAGTTGTGTAATATCTTGGTTTGTATTTGTTTTCACTTCAAGCACCAAGAACAAGTAATTTCTGACACTGTGGATGGAAGAGAAATTTATAACACTATCAGACGGAAAACAAAAGATGCATTTTACAAAAACATTGTCAAGAAAGGCTACCTCCTGTTCAACAAAGGTATGTCATTTGTCTACTTAAGCTGTATTTTCATTTAAGAAAATTCAACAGCCCTATCAAAGTGATTGACATTTTTCTTTGTTCCACTCCCCCTCAGGCAAAGGCAAGCGGTGGAAGAATCTTTACTTCATTCTGGAGGGTAATGATGCCCAGCTTATATACTTTGAGAGTGAGAAGAGAGCCACTAAACCTAAAGGACTGATTGATTTAAGTGTTTGCTCCGTGTATGATGTGCATGACAGTCTTTTTGGCAGGTGAGATGTAGAAATATTGTTTCTTGAGTTTATAAAGCTGTCACTCTGATTGTCTATACGGCCTTTTGAAGATTTCAAAATCTATGGCAAATGACCCAGCTTTTCTCCTCTCTTTTACATTTTCAGGCCAAACTGCTTCCAGATTGTTGTCCAGCACTTTAGTGAAGAACAATACATTTTCTATTTTGCGGGAGAGACTCCAGAGCAAGCACAGGTACTAGGAAAATGGACTTCCCCATTTGGCTGCCTTCTAAAAGCAAGCTGAAGTGCATGTTTTGTTTAGATACTAAAACCCAGCCTTTATATATAACATATTAATAATTATATATACTATATGAAATGAATACAATTCTCTGCTGTTGTTCAGAAGAAGATGGACATGAGTGATTTCTAATGCTGTTAAGGAGATGTGGGATGACATGCCTTTTCTTTTTCAGGATTGGATGAAATGCCTTCAAACTTTCTGTAGTAACCTAAGGAAAACCACTCAGCCAACAACCAATAAAAGGCTCAGGCAGGTAAATGTTACAATGAGAGTGTGTGCTTGTGTGTGAGTATTTAAAATAATAATTGACCCAATTCGAGGAGAAACCAATTACCTAACAAATTCACTGTTTTTTATCAGACTTTATCAAAGTCTAAATTGTTTCCGGACAACTGCACCACTTGACATTCAATTGATAAGAGAGATGACAAAAAATATAACCTCTCTGAATCTCCTCGTCGAGTTTAATTCTTAAAAAAAAGACATTTTTTGTTGTATTTTTTCTCTTCTCTAGCACATTTTGAGGAATTATTTGTTGTAAAGAAACCCACCATTGTTGTTTCGTAACTTGAGTCTTCATTTTATCCAAGGTGAGCAGCCTGGTGCTATATGTGGAAGAGGCCCATAAGCTACCAGTAAAGTATTTCACCAACCCTTACTGTAACATCTACCTGAATAGCGTACAGGTGGCTAAGACACATCCAAGAGAAGGGCAAAACCCTGTCTTCACCGAGGAATTCATTTTTGAGTAAGTCTCTCCCATACCTACTTGCTTATTTCTGTCGCAGATTTTTTTTTTACTATCACATCCTCAACTATATTGCCTTGAAAATAACAAGAATTGTTGTTTTCTTCACAATCTTCCCTCAGTGACCTGTCAAGTGAGATCAACAGATTTGAAATTAGTCTAAGCAACAAAACAAAAAAAAGCAAAGAAAGTGACATCTGTAAGTACAGCAGTAAAGTTTACAGCAAATGTAATATCTAAAATTCAATAGAGGGCTCTTGAGTTTGTTTTTCTGGTTGATACATATCTGAGCCATATATATCCTTTACCAATTGCATTATCACAGAATACATCTGTGCAAAGTTGCTGTTTATATGTTTTTGTTTTTTTTAAACTCTTCACCTCCTTTCCTGCCAGTATTCATGAGATGTCAGCTGAATCGTCTGCAGAAGGGCCAAATGATTGACGAGTGGTTCCCCCTCAGTTCCCATGTGCCTCTGAAAGGCATTGAACCAGGCTCATTACGTGTACGTGCGCGGTACTCCATGGAGAAGATAATGCCGGAAGAGGAGTACAGCGAGTTTAAAGAGGTCTGATCGATAAAGAAGTAGTTTTCTCTGCTTTGTCATTAACTACCTGTGATTATCCTAAAGTGACAATGATTGTTTGTATGTGGCATTGGCAGATGATCTTGCAGAAAGAGTTTCACGTCATCTATGCTCTGGCCCATGTGTGTGGTCAGGACCGTAGTTTACTGGCAAGCCTCCTCCTCCGGATCTTCAGACATGAAAAAGCTGAAGCCCCACTACTCAGGACACTCAATGACAGAGAGATAAACATGGAGGGTAAGAAATACTAAACAAACATATACATGCAAAAGTACTTTATCCTCAGCCCTTGAAGATTTTTGGCTGTTTCATATTTTCACATATGTCAAAACACAAACATTCATACTTGGAAATCTTTTAAGTCTGGGCTGAATAATGCATAACTCTACTGAGTCTAACATAACCTTCTCTCCTCGTTGCCAGATGAGGCCACAACCTTGTTCAGAGCAACCACATTGGCCAGCACACTGATGGAGCAGTACATGAAGGCCACAGCTACACCCTTCGTCCACCATGCTCTGAAAGAAACCATTCTCAAGATTATGGATAGCAAACAGTCCTGTGAGGTAAAAATAATCCTAATGATGAATGCTTCCCACAAGAGCAATTCTTAATGCTAGACTCTTTCCGTTGTTTATATCTGACAAGCAACACTATATATTTACATGATGGCATTGCAGTTTCTGAATATTACCAAATTTAGCTGATTTATTTTACCCTTCGTTGAAAAATATCTACGCATGCAATGAATATATTGGTGTAATGTATCACATAATACAGACTATCCTTTAATAACATACTTTTACTGTCGGATAACATTAAATGCTTTTCACCATCAAGCAAACCATCCAGGCTACAACTGTTTTTTTGTGTAATTCTTTTAGGCCATTGGAATCAAAACTACCCACATTTTTTGTAAAGTTTTCTCTGAAATTATGTTTGTAAACTATTCATTATTTATTCATCCATCTATTAATATGTTTAATAGTGCAAAAACTGGCAGAAATCGTTATTAATGGGAAACAAATATAACAACTTAATTCAAACTTTATCCCTGGTCTAGAAATCACATCTGATCACTTCCAACGACAAGCATACAATGATATTGACTGCTAGATTAAATTTACAGTTTGTCTAGCTCACAATGTATAGGATTATAAACAGACATGTTAATGCTTTCTTTTTTTCTTGTTTGAAGTTAAACCCTTCCAAACTGGAAAAGAATGAAGATGTCAACTTGAACCTGACTCATCTTCTCAGCATCTTGTCTGAACTTGTAGAAAAGATCTTCATGGCTGCTGAAATACTCCCACCGTGAGAACCCAAATTGTCTTATTAAATTGTTACAGATACAAGGTCCTTAATAATTCTGTTTCACACTGTAATTTGTCTTTCAGGACTCTGAGATTTATTTATGGTTGTTTGCAAAAGTCTGTGCAGCAGAAATGGCCCACAAACACCACAATGCGGACAAGAGTTGTCAGGTAAAAGCCAAATTATCAAAATCATGAGGGAAAAAATTAACATTTTTCTACTGACCACGACATTTAATCTAACATTATCAATCTGAGCAACTTAGTGTTGTTTTGTAGTAAAATCTAACTTTTCAATTTGTCTTCCAGTGGCTTTGTCTTTCTGAGACTGATATGTCCTGCTATCCTCAACCCTCGAATGTTCAACATAATATCAGGTGAGCATTCATCCAGTCATTTCAAAACAAACAAAAAGGAAAAAAGGGGGTTTATTGGTGTTCCCACCATATATTTAATGCTCCTTTCCTGTTAAAGATCACAAAGTGAGCCATTCAATCAGTTGCATTCGCTACACTGTATATTATTTTCAAATCATGGCAGTGTGTGCCATGAAGCTAAAAACGACATCATACAAGTAGTTCACCATTGCATTAATGGGAAGAAAAATAAACCGTTCTCGAGGGTAAAAATACACCACCTAACAGTGGGCTGCTAAGGAATTGTACAGAAAATATCCGAAATGTACTTTGCAATTTCCTGAAGACAAGCAATAAATATTTTGAAATGACAATTTGAATTTGAAAAGAAATGGACATTTATTGAGTTAGAGAGACATTAGTATTTCCACAAATGTATCTAAAGTAAGCCAATGGCACAAGATTTCAAAGATGTATTTCTTTGGAAGCCCTGTGCTTTTACTGTGACTTTCAACCTTTTTTTTTTTTCTTATTCTCACAGACCCCCCATCACCAACTGCTGGCAGGACACTCACACTGGTAGCAAAGTCAGTCCAAAACCTAGCCAACCTTGTTGAATTTGGAGCCAAGGTATATAAATTTAAACTGTTACATGTAGTAAATTAGTATTTCGATTTTGAGCAGGTTCCAACATGTATTTCTGTCTATTAACAGGAGCCCTATATGGAGGGTGTGAACCCTTTTATCAAAAACAATAAGCATAGGATGATCATGTTTCTGGATGAGTTGGGGGTGAGTAATGTAGAATCAAACCATAAGAGATTCATTCAGAGCTGGAAATAATTGCCATCCATGCTTGTAGAATGTCCGTGACCTCCCTGAAGCCACAGAGCACTTTAGGAAAGACCTTTCCCGGGACCTGGCTGCACTGCATGAAGTCTGTGCCACACACTCAGATGAGCTGCGAACATTAAGTAACGAGAGGGGAGCGCAGCAGGTCAGAGCTGATGAAGTCGCCACACTGTCACTGTCCACAGAACACCCATCTAATTCCTGTTTCTCCTCTGTAGCATGTGTTGAAAAAGCTGCTGGCCATCACAGAGCTCCTCCAGCAGAAGCAGGCTCAGTATGCCATGTCCAACAGCAACAGGTAGTACTGCACTCCTCCTTCTCTCATCTTCCCATCCTTCTGACAAGTCTCCTCCACCGGAGTGCAGCACAGAGGAGCCCTAGCATGTGCTACCCCATCACCATGGCAACCCCTTCATCACCATCCATCATCATGTCCTCCAGTAGTCCTGCCCATCCCCATTCATCTTGTCCTGTCTGCCACAAGAGCTATGCAACAACAGCCAAGTACAACCAACACAGTTCTGAAAAAAACTTGCAACAGTGATTGACAGATGGATAAACAGGAAAAGAAAAATTCCCTCATAAACTGTGTTAATCATTCTGACTTGGGTACATTTAATTCCCTTCATCACAAGGGGGCAAATATTAAGATTTCAAGGTTTCTCTGTACCCAGTGTTTTGAATAGTGCAGGTTGCCAAAGTGTACCGCCCTCTGCTTAATATGAGGAAACTGACATGAAGAAGCAATTTCTGTTTGTCTGTCCCCTTTCTTGTAACTGGATTGTGAGCGATAATGCTTTTATAATGTAATTAGTGACTGATTTATTTTAAGTTTGTGACAGTATCTGCAAAGTGCTGAAACTAGCATTTCTATTTGTTCCTTTTTCTAGAATGGAACATGGTCTTTCAGAAAAGAATGGTTATTTTATATTAATAAATTCTCTTGCTGGAATCATGAGTATATAAGTGAGATGAGCTGAATTCTTTTTCCGATTGTATCAGCTACTTTTTGGTTGTTTGGTTTTGTTCCTTTTTTGTTTGTTTTATTTTTTGTTTCAAGTTTGCAATGCCAGGCAAGACACATAATCAGAGAAACCAAGTAAATGAAAAATGTTTACATCAGATTTTTCAAATAGTAAAGACTGTATCAGACATGCATGCACTTATTAAACAGTTTTTGTAAAGTAGATAAATGAGTCATTCATTGTGCCTGGACAAAGGAATCCATAAAAGCACACTGCACCTGTTAGACATGTTTTACTTTTCTACTCTGTTAATCCAGAGAAGCAGCAAGACACAATATGTGGAAAAATATTTTATTCTTTCTTCCCTACTGAATAAAGAAACTTAATCGTTAGCAATGTCAGGTAGAAAAGTAAATGTAATCATGTATTTAAAGCCCCCGGTTGTTGACTTCGCAGGTCAATATTAGCATTGTAACTTCCTATAAATCTTCAAATCAAGTCCTCGTCAGTCCATTCCTGCAATGAAACAAGTAGTTAAACGTTTTTTCTTGATGTCTGTTTGTAATGGTATTGTCTCTCACCTCTTCTGTCAAACGGGGTTCTTTTGCGACATGGCCATCTTCTTCATATCCTCGTTTTCGTTTGCTGTTACAGAAAAAAAGTGAGAATTGCAAATTATAAAGATTCTCATGCCATTGAACATTTTGTTTGAGCTCGAATTGTTTCTCAGTGTTTGTGGCAAATCCTTTCAAGTTCATTTAAGGCTCATTTAGTCCTAGATTGTAGCAAGCTTCCACGTCATTGTTTCCCATTACTAGTTTAGTATCTTTCCATTTTCAATCATTGTTAATGTCTTTTGGGCCTAATCCTACCATATGTGATTAGACACACAGCCCTGCTTTAGTGCTACTCCCAATATTTGATCGCACAGGCTTTTCCCAACATGTCAACTTTATTTTACAGGACAGAGTGCACCATCATGTCACTGGCTGCTGCCATCCAGGTAATGTGAAATGTCTGGATTGCAACAGAGAATCTAAAATGTAGTCGTCCACACAACCATCCAGCCAAAGTGAGGCTGCATCGAAGAAGGTGCACGACTGAAGACTGAGGTCAGTTTGTATTTATAAGCATGTGACCTAGGTTACTCGCAGTCAAAATGCAATAGATGGCCTGTGCGCCATGGAAATCCACTTGCTGCATACATCAAAATTGCCATTCCCAAACCCTTCCTGCAACTATTCATATATGGATAACCTGAAACTTGTTGAGACAACGGTGGAGTTGATTTCTTTGAAGAAGTACCTGTTATGCAGTCTGAGATGAAGTCAGCTGCAGAAATGTCTGACTTTTGGAACTCCCTCTTACATTTGCCTGGTTATTGTTGGCGACTGACTTGGATCTGGCCAGATTCAGCACCGTAATGGGCCTCATTTTTACTTCTCAAATTTTGTCGGGGGAGAATATCCAAAGCATAGAAGTAGCATTGTCTGCTGTCATCAGGGAATTTTAACATAGCACTTCTCTCCAAGACGACACAAGCCTTAACTCCCTTTCTACACAGCATCCTTTCAACCAGTTCATCCGGTTTTGCATCAAGCTCTTCCTGCAAGCCACACACAACTTCCACCATTTCTGTGTATGAGCTACTACGCAGTACTGGGACCATTTGTCACATTTTTATGTGTGAACTTGGTTGTTGATGGAAATGGACTTGTACAGAAGTAAAAATTTGTTTGTGTATGATAGAGTTGAAAGATAGTCTTAAGTTTGTAGGAGAATCCTGTAACTTGTCCTGTGCATGTGTTAATCCCAAATCAAACCTGCTACAGTGTGTGGGCCTACATAAATGCTGCTCTAACAAACAACACCCAACCCCCTCCAAAGCCTGGTGGTGAGAACAACAGCTTTCATGCATTTGCAGTATCCCTTGCTCTCCTACCATCACACATGTTCCAATACACCTCTGCACCGACTGTTTCATGTAGAAACATGAAAAGTCGTGCCATGCACAGATTCATCACCTTTATTTGGTTGGCCTCATGTGTCTCCCTTGTGATTCAAGCAGCTGCAGTTGAATCTGTGCCTGTCATAGCTCAAGAGTTTACCAAACTGTTTACTGTAGTTGCACTTAAGATACCACGGACCTCACCTTCCTCACTAAGTGTTAACAGGAAACTGGCATCAAGTGAATGATTAGCCTAAAAGTTCATATGTGATACCAATATCAGCTGTGCTACCTGGTATGGATGATGTAATAGGAATGTGGTGTGCTGTTGCCATACTGTTCTTTCTTTCTGTCTTTCATAAAGCTGATGATGATGATGTGTTCCTTTTTATTTTTCTACCTGATACTGAACCTTGATCCTTTTGCATCTTAGATACAACAACCTGGCTAAAATAAAACTTACTACATATGAAAGGAATGTGGAGTTTTTTCCTTTTTTTCAGCAGGCCTGGACAGAAAATGGTAAAAATGGGAATTCTATAGGATGTTTCTACATCGTAGCCAAAGAAATCAGGACACCTTCACCCCATTCATGCAAACTTTCATATGCGAACAGCATAAGCTTCCAAGACTGTTGTCTCCAAGCTATATCTTGAAATATCATTTGAAATTAATAGGGAGAATGTTTGTTGTAAAACTGAAAGTTCTGACTACCAATATACTAAATTAAGTTTAGGGAGGTTGATTAAATTAAATTGAAATCACGAAAATATTAAGTTATTATTAGTGCAATTTCAATCTGTTCCTTTAAGGTCACAATACAATAAGGGTAACAAAATTCCAGTTCATAAACTGAATTCATATGCATGCCAAATCTTACTTGCTTGAACTTGTACCAAATTCAGCATGAATCCTCTCCAACTTTTGCTTGTAAACAATCACCTCCTCTGATTTGGGAAGTTCATATCTCTTAAGGAGGCTTTTCATCCCTAAGAAAAAAAATTAAAGAAGGGAAAGTTGTATTTCAAGTACATTTGGTTAGTGAAGCACAGAGCAGTACAATATCGCCTGCCCGTGGCGAAAAGTAGGAAGTGCAGTTTTACTCACGTCTCATCGCGTCATAAATTTTTGAGACGGTCTCTTTGTCATCCCTCAGTCCCAGGCATTCCATCAGGTAGCTGTACATCAAAAAAGGCAATTTAGGAAACATTACCTATGATATGTCTGTTTATAAACACATATTTAATGATTAAATGTAAGGAGCTGTAGCAACATTTGCCTCCCTTGACAAGGGAATGTGTTAAGTTAAAGAATAACAACAAATGCCAAAACAATACTTTCTGGCTAAAATAGCTCTTTTTTTGAGGCAAAAAATTATGACACTGGTAAAGCTGATGCTTCATGAAACCACACGCATGCCGAATAAGTATCTTGACTGATTGATTAATATAAATTACTCTCCAATATGTTCTGTTAATGACAACATGCCCGGCCAATGAAAAATCATTTGATCTGATGTAAATTTCACCCCGAGATATCAATGCTCTCTCTTTATAGGAGAGGCAGATATTGCTTTGAGTATGTCCATCTCAAATGTCAGAGAACAACTCTCAACCCCAAACCATAGGATTCTAGAGAGAGGAGTCCTTTGCCTTGCACCTTGTTTACTATTAAGCATCTTTTCAGAACTATGCAGTGGGTAGATATTGAAAAAAAAAGCCGAGAGCCTACCACCAACCTCTCCAAGTTGAGACCAGCTCGAGAGGAGCTGTTCATAATAGCTGTAAGAGCAATCTGTGAGGGTGGAAAAAGAAGCCCTGCATCTGTCATGGCAACTTGAGTCAGGAAGTCATCAGCATTCTTCCTGAGGGACTCCGGGTTGTCCAGTGTTGGGTATCTAGTCTTAAGGGAATACAACATAACAAGGCATTTTCCCAATAAAATACCTTAAGACTTCACATCTAGTAGAAAAAAAACACCAAGCTAATACTCCAGTGCACAGGTTAATCAATATTAAGAGTACAGGGCTCCCCCACCTTGAGGTCAATGAGCAACCCCTCCATGGGTCTGTAGGGATTGTGGACTACCAAGTGAAAGTTTAGCTGTTGGATTAGCAGCAGCTCATACTCCAGAATCTGCTCCAGAACCCGTTCCTGTCCTGCAGGGGTCTCCTGCACTAAGTTTCCCACAAACTGGTTACTGGATACATTGAATTCATCCACCTTGCATGACAGATATGCACAAGTCAGCCTGAAACAAGAAAATAAGTTTGGAGAAATAAAGCTAATGCGGTAACAATTACAAGCATGGCTTACTTCATAGCAGCCAGTGAAGGTGTTGCAGCCTTTTGGAAGAGGAATAGATACATTAATAAACCTAGCTTAATATTTTAATAAACTGAGCTCTAACTTCAACTGATACATACAAACCAGTTGTCACCAATAACTAAAATGACTAATATTTGGTGGAAAAGTAAACATCTCCTCTAAATGACTTTGATCCAGCTACTCACATGATAATTCTCGGGTGGTACTCCATGATCGAGTTGTTCACGTAGAATCTTCGGAAATACATGATGGCTGTTCCCTGCACAAGTCAGACATTTCAGACATCTCCAACATTGTAAAACGGTATACTGCTCTTCCGAAGGAAATCGTGTCAATACGTACTATCACAGACTTGGGCATTGCAGGCTTGAACATGTTGCACAAATCCAGAAGGCGCTTCTCGTAGTGCCGGAATAGAACATCCTCTTCATAGCGCTCGAGGAACACGGACTCACTGACCGGATGCTGACGCAGGGAGCAGAGAGTTCAAGCACAGCGGTACGTTCAGGTTAGAACGACAACATTCGTTTCTCACTGTGTTCTTACCTTCCCACTTTCGACCACCCTCTTGCGGAACTTGTGGTTCGCCTCGCGTCTCTTCTGCTCCACATCGTCTTCACTACTGAACGTCCAGTATTTCCTCTGCGAGCTGTCATGAAACATGCCTGCCTCAGTGGAAGGATAAGAGTGTCGCATCAGAAAAATGAAGGCGGTTAGCGTACATAGCAAAGTTAGCCTCCGTAAATTTACTTTACCGATGCCAGCAAATTCGTTATTCCATTCAAGTGAAGGCGTACAACTGTTCAGCGGCCTGGCAATATCGATCAAACGGCTTGCTTTAATCTCGGGGTACTTTTATTGGACGAAGAACGGGTGGTTGCGATGGTCGCAGCGTCGTCGCTTTCTGATGACGCAACTAATCGTTTTACCGTAATATCAAAAGATGCGGGCACGACTCTCTCTCTCTCTCTCTCTCTCTCTCTCTCTCTCTCTCTCTCTCTCTCTCTCTCAAACTCCACCACCTCTCTTCGTGACACTTCCAATTTTGTTTACTTAACATCGTCTATTCGTCTATTATGAGGAATCGGGAACTAAAGCGATCGTCATTGGTTTATCATTATATCTAGCCCAATTATGAAAGCACATTTGTAGGTAATTGAGGGAATTTTGTCTTGAATATTAATTAGGGAGATTTTACAGTTGTTCTAATCATCCAAATCTGAGGATGAAACAAAGAAAAGAAATGTAAGCAAATGCGTTTGTTTCCGGGGGTGCAGCCTCCTTCTGTCCACTGTCGGGTTTGTCTTCTTCCGTCATCAAATGTCACACACCTCAGGTGAACTGTCAATATGGATTAAACTTTAGAATAGCTGGAGCTGGGTCCCGATCAAATATATGTTTCCATTACTTTTCGCCCTGGATCGAACGGTATGTTTAGACAGAGCCTCTCAACCCCCACCAGTGTTTCCGTATACACCGCAATTTGCATAAACATGAGTAATTTATGAATAATAAATGCTCTTGCATTCAGCAGGAGCCCGTCATTTGCATATCACCAGCGCTACAGTTTTATTTCCTTAGTTGGGTGTTATCATGCAGCCTGTAAAGCGCGCATAAACCCGAATCAAAGAAGTAATGCTTTAACAGGTATGTGCTGATTTATTTGTTTTTATTACTATCTAAAATTGTCACTGCACATTGAAAATATACATTTTAAGTTTCTGCCCGTGACGCTAATATAGTCCGCTGTGCGTGGATTGTGCGTGCGTGAGGGTTTACGTCTGCAGAATCCGTGGGTCCTGTAAATTGCATAAACATGATGAGCCGATGCATTATTGATGAGACCATTGCAATGTGCGTTTACTGCCTGTGCGCGCGCACCGAAAGGACGTGCGTGCACGGCTGCTGTCACTCAAACCAAATACCTTTGTTTTTATTGTATAGAATGCATTCGTATCTTGCTATGATTCGCTCAGGTCATGCAGAAACAACTGCGTGAATGCAGGGTCTGAACTACATGTGAGGTAGTTTGGCCCATAGGTGTACGCGCGCGCGCAAGTGTTTTATTGTGGGCGCACGCTAGCGCATGATTGCGCGGTCTGTTGGTGTTTGTAATAGAGAATCAGAAAGAGAAAACCACAGAAGACACCGATTAATGTGTTGGAAGTCTAGAGAGAAATCTGACTACACGTGCTTGAGATGCGCGTGTACTTTTTTTGTGAACGTAGACGTTCATGGCAACACAACATCAATTGTAACATCCATGTGTGAGAGCCTCCATCATTTAATCACACACGCAAACGCACACACACACACACACACACACACACACACACACACACACACACACACACACACACACACACACACACACACACACACATACCCATAGGATGAAGTCCTTGCTTCAACCTTTTCACATTTCAGCCCCATCTGCAGCCTCGGTGGCAAGCTGTGAAATGATTGCAATCTCCGGACACAAAGTTGCTTCGAGTCCCTCACTGACTGATGAGGTGAAGCATCACCTTGGGTCCACAACTCTGTCAACTATTTTTCTATGGTGGTCATGAAGAGGAGTGTTGGGTGAAGCCTGAGAAGGGTGATAATCCCCACATCTGGCCCACCTCTTCATCTAACTTAGTTCCTCGTATCAAAGAAAATATTAGTGAAATAACCTTGACGACAATGCAAATGATTTCTCTGACCAATGAGCTCACCAAATCTCTTTCCCTCTCTGATATTCCTCATCCTTGAGGTAGCGTTCAGTCCAGTTCAGCTTCACACACCAACAAACACAATTAAATCCTGATTTAAAGTCCCTATATGTGCATATTAATTATTTCGTCCTTCGTCCCATACAAATGCCTTATCCTCTATTCGTGCAGCTGTTGCCTTGGCAACCTGGGGTGGCAGTGCTGATGTCAGAGACTCCTCCAAGGACACTCATGCAGGCACTGGGTCAGGTGATATGTGCTGCTTCCAGGCATCAACACCCAAGAACAAAATGGCTACCGTTCTCCATATATTTTTTGTCACTTTAAACAAAGAGGGAAGTGCAACTCCCTGTTTGATTTGATATGTGTGACATGGATAGTGTAGAATATTCCCACTGTGGTTGAGCCAAGCTATTCTCAGGTGTCTTGTCTGTAGAAATGAGAAATCTGTCCGGGTTTTCTGGAGCACCCAAACCTGTGTGTGACTTTGTGTTTGAATGTGTCCATACACTGGTTTTCTCTGGTTGGCATTAAACAACCAATTTTCCTTTATTCCCCCCCCACACACACACACACCATATCTCTTCCTCTCTCTCTAATTGAGCTTTGTGTCTACCTCAATCTCCATTCAAACACAGACTCATTTGCATACTGCCGCTGCACCCTGGACAGCTCCCCAGCTGTACTGTACAGAACTAAATGAGGAACACAGACCCACTTTACGTGACGTGAATACTAAGCAGCAAGGAGAGTCATTTCCCTGTTTCCTGAAAATACAGATAACTGAGAGATGAGTGGTAGAAAGAAGGGAGGACAGTTCTATCACATCAGTGCTTTTAGAGGAAGACAGGCTTTACCAGCCTGAGAAAAGATGCTGATGCCGAGTTTATTACGTGTAATAAAATGAGACATCGCGGAGATGCCTTTTTCATCAAAACTGACATAATGGAAACTGGAAAAAGTTGTTGACAAAATAGCAGTTCTACTTGTTTGTTCATATTCAGTCTTTGAGGATGATTTCAGCAGCTTTTCTGGAAATTTCCGCCCAAAGTTTAATATAAACGCTTTCTAGGAAATAACATTTTTAGATTAATTATTAATCTATCAATAAATAGATTTCTTTTGTTTTAGTTGGATTGGAATATTATTTACATGTTGCCCGAAGACTGCCTGTACGGACCTGACAGCCTGGGATCCATTCTCTCACCTTAGAAATTTCAAGGCCAAGTCTTGAATTTAATCACTATAGCAGAAAGCCAAGAGAGACTTTATTAGTATCAAGGAATGTTAGGGACATTTTACTTGAGTGCACAGGGATAGGTTATTATGTTGCATTTTTGATGCACTCCAAACACACTTAACAGAATGTGTTAAGCACACCCTTAATGGGAACCTTAAAACCCCAAGGCCAATTTTCACTTCTAGTGTATTGGTAAGGATTTGTGACATTTTGACTCATTTCAGGAATCAATCAATGCCATAGCTTGAGGGAGAGCAAAAATAGCAGGCTCTTTATGTAAAATCCAACTGTCCTTGGTCGGCTCCATGCAAACAACTCCTTCCCCCCACAGTAAGACCACCGAGAATGAGAATGAATTTGATTATCCACTTTTACCTTAAAACAAGTGCATGTACCATACTTGTACTTAGAGAAACTTAGACATGGTCATCTTTAAATGGTTGCTGAGATTGAAATCAGTCTTTGTGTTTCACAAACCCGCATCATGTTCCATCATTTTAACCATCTTTTCTTGGAATGATGTAGAAATACAAGGGTGTGAATCTTGTGCTGGTAGAAAAAATAATCACTGAATAAACCTCGACAAGGCTGTCAAAAAGACCCTTTATGTCAATGTCGCTCTGCACTCAAGTAAAATGACCAGTATAAAATGTTAGTGTTAAAAAATAAAATAACGCACATTTAATCAGCGTGTATCAAATGAGCTGTTGTGCGTGTGCGTGTGCGTGTGTGTGTGTGTGTGTGTGTGTGTGTGTGTGTGTGTGTGTGTGTGTGTGTGAGGAGAGACAGGGAAAGAGAGAAAGGGCGCTTGTGATATACATTAGAACTAATAACCTTGCAGAGTGGGGAATATGTATCTTCATCTAATTAAAAACTAGATGCCCGAATATAGATGAAGAATTATGAGTTTAAAATGGTGGGAGGGTTGGATTTGTTTGATCAAGTCTGGTTGCCTAGCAACCCATACCATTTATTTTCAGATCCTTGAAGATTTAATAATCAGCTTGTCTGCATTAAAATTCAAAGCAGGCTGCCAGGCTGCATCTAGAGGACAGAAAAATTAGGGAGGGTAATTTCTGGACCTGCAGGTGAATTGTTCACCTTCTTCGCTAAGTGCTTGTCAAAATCAAGAATCAAACACGAAAAACTGGTTAAAAAAATAAGCCCTGAACGTAAAGCTTTAAGTGGAAATAGTTAAGAACTCACTATTTAGTTGAATTCCAATCTTTTTTTTTCTTCCTAAGATGAGTTATCTTGCAAATATAAAAAAGCAAGCAGAACCAGTGGCTTGCAAATAGAGCTATTGTTATGTATATTTTACATAATTTTATTTCTCAGTGAAATGTATTTCTAAAATATAAACCACTTGGGGGGATATTTTCTGATGCTCTTTATGGCTTCTCTCATTCACAGTGTGAAAGCTGGGTGCCGGCTAGTGAAGTGCTCCTACTGCAATCACTGGCTCCCTCCCCTCTTTTGTTTTCCTAATTGCTGCCCTCCCTTTTGTTAGAGCACGTTCTTCTAAGTGTAAGAGCAGACTGAAGGTTTCCTGCAGACTTCATGTGGACTCCAAACAAAAAGCCCTGTCAGGGGGATCAGCTATTAGTGACCAGTCAACATTGTGTCTGAGAAATCTGATGTTTAAAGTTCCCTCATAATTCCAAAGTGCTCTCTGTGCTCCATAAATTGCATGCATGTAATGCTGAAAATGTCATAAACATTATGCCTCCCTGCTCTTTTTTCTTTTTCTGAATTATCTACAAAAAATGAAAAATTTGTTTTTCATAGATGAGAAAATCAAATGGTAGGGCACATTTATTCACTGAACAATAAGGAATTATTATTATTACCATTATTATTAGTAGTAGTAGTTGTACTACATATTAGTTTAGTTAAATACATTGATCATCCAAATTCTGAGATGTTTTCATACCTGGTTTTGTGATGTTAAAAAATATTGTATTTCATTCAAACTTTAAACCTGAATTATTTCTGATTTGAAATAATATCATTACGAAAATATATCTGTTTATGTCAAACACTCACAAAATGTGATTCTAAATTCTTTGAAGCTGTGTAGGCATGTTTTTTTCAGTTATTTCCGGGGGACTCAAAGACTTCATAGTGAGTATTCAGCGTTATTTGATTGATAAATTCATATATAACTTTCAGGCCATCTACCATTATATTATGTGAATCATTTTTTATCTTTATGCATACTGTTTCTTGAGAACACACACACACACACACACACACACACACACACACACACACACACACACACGCACACACGCACACACGCACACACACGCACGCACGCCAGTTTTGTCTCGTGTGGTTGATGTAAGTTACTCTTGTCTATTCACTAGATGGGGCTAGAGCTTCATTCATTGGTTTTGAACATGAGCAAATTTTTCCCTAAAAACATTTTCACGGTTAAAATATACTACTATACGATTGTGTTTGTTAATGTTCAGTTTTGTTTATAGAATATGTTGACATTTCATTCTTCATATCAAAATACCATTGGGTGTGAGCTCTACATTTTCAGTTTTCACACACAATTAAGGTAACAACAATGGACTCGATGTAGTTCATCGCGTATGCATGCGGTATCTCTGGAACTGTGTCATTATATGGAAACTCGGCAGATTTGGTTTTTGTCTGCTGTTTAAAAGCAGCATATTAAATTGCCTGATGTAACATTCATATTAGTAAAGTGTAATAATATCCGGACTGTTTTACATTTTATTTCACCATTCCTCACAAATGCAAGCTATTGATTTATGTTTTATCCTCTCTCCTCTTCCCTGTGTGTGCTTTCCATTAACTCTTTGCCTCATACATTCATCCCAAAGTAGCATATCATTAGCTCATGGTTGTGTTGTGGCCCGCTGTTGTTCCATGGGCCCAGCTCCTAAGAGTTTCTGAATTGGCATGGGAAAGAGAAGGGGAAGGCTTAACTGCCAGAACTGTGTGCTTCTGTGGAGAAGAGAAGTAGCTCCTTGATTAACCCATTGGCTGGTTTAGCAGACCCACAATTTGCCCGTGTTCTTTATTCATTTCCCTTGTCCTTTTCATTCAGAAAAAGACCCAATAGGGCCCAGCAGGTGAATGTAAAGAAACGCGAGAGGACTCCCCTCCGACCAGCCTTTCAGATCCAGACAATAGGCCGGCCCACCTCTTGTACAGCTGCATTAAGACCCTGATTAAAGCTCTTCCTGTTAGCGATTGATTTAGGATGCAAAGCTAAAACCAACAAAACCCCACACTGCTGTGGCCTGATAATGACTGGGCCCCTCCTCCAAAGCATAGGCTTCAAATGATTAGTTGGTTTTGTTTTCTTAGTAGTTGTGGGAGTCTGGTTCTGATATGTGTGTGGATTTTTCAGAGAGAGCTAGTTAGGGAAGAGGAGATTATATGACCAAGCCAGGAGGCCCTCAGACACATTGCACGGATTCGTTACAGTCTCTGTAAAACAAACACTTATCTTTCTTTGTTTGAGTGAAATATGGTAGCAAGTGTGTGCATGTTTAAATTTCTTTATGGTTTGATAAGCATTCATGGTACTAGATCTTGACATAAGTTAATAAATATGCACAGGATGTAAAATAGAATAAATATTTGTTGTCAAATAAGAATTAAAATGCGTTACACTTTTTTTGACATTGTATTTAAACTGTTGGCTCTGTGGAAGGAGCAAAGATGTAGTTTATTTGTGGTACTTTCAATATAAATGCCACCATCGGCCTTAACTGAAGGAACATTTTGAGATTAGTTCTTGGATTATGTTTTATTTTGTTTTATTTAAGTTGTTAAAGTTTCACTTGTCACTTGTTCACTTCAACGAAAGGACAACAATGTTATTCCAGATATGTAAATCTACTAGAGAGTTGCATGACGTGGGAAAAAAATGTGGTCGAGAGACACTGAGAAAACTAACACTCTCCGTGTGTGAGTGTTGAGACTGAGAGAGAGAATAGGAGACTCCATAAATATTACATTTCTTTGTTTGACGAATGTTTGACACATTTTCATGTTTCCTCAACAAATTCCACTGTCATATTTTTCCTTTTGTCAGTCATCTTCCAAACATTAAATCCTGACAATTATTCCAGAGACACTCCTGATCAAAACCACCTTATTCTCTCTGCTGCACAACTCCATCACAGTCTGCATCACTCTTATCCTCTTTCTTCAGTCTTCATTTGATTCCAGCTCTATATATTAAACCAATCATCAGTTCACATGCAGAAATTACGTTTACAACATGTTTTAGTCATCCATACTCCGCACAGTTTTGAACAGTCTATTTCTCTATGCGCAGTGCAGTTATTGAAGTCTTTTTGCTAAGTGGTTGTTGTCAGACTTTTTTAAGGGGGAGGGGCATTTTTATTAACAAAGGACTTTATTTAATGGTAATAGTCAAATGTCTATTTGCTACTGTCAATTTTTTAGCTGATGAATAGGGCTTAGTTTTATAGATTTGGATGAATTAGGTGAATTACAGATTATTATGCCTCTTGTTATCAAGTGATACAGCAGTGGTCTCTTGAATACCATCACATTTTGAAGGTCCAAAACATTTAGTTGCAATATTTTATATGATAAATAACAAATACAAAAGAGTCAAAAAGTGAGACAAATGGATAGAAATCTGTAGGTCCTCAGGCTACAGTGAGGGTCCTGGACATATCGAAGCTTGAGCGCAATCCTTACATCCCATATTTTTATCAGAATAATCAAACGTACAGCCCACACTTAAACCAGCCTTCCTTGAAATATACACAGGTACAGACCCAGACATATGCCTACACCTGCCGTCAGCCCTATAGCCTTTTTAACTTCCTTGCACCTCTCCCTCCCACACTATAGCGCTGTTAGCCTCAAACACTCAGACAAGCTTACTCCACCTCCAAGCATGTTTAATATGAGTCACAATGACCTGCAGTCTCAGTTATTTTCATGAGAGTGATAGTTTCAATGTATGCTGTGTGTTATATTGGAATTATGGAACCACAAAAACAAAAGTACGAGAAGAAATTGCTAAAAAAATATCACAAGACTGAACCTGGAGCTTCATTGGAAATCATGGTGTAATTCATCTGCCATGGATATCGGCGATAGAATAAGAAAACACCCCACCCAATTTATTCTGCACAGGAGTTTTGCTTTTATTCCTTTGCCGCTCAGCCTAAGCCCTTTTATGCTTTATTTCATATATGGTCTCCTTTAGACTTATAGGCAAGTATGCCCCTGGGCACGAGGAGAGAGAAAATTCTAAATTTCTCTTCCATTTGCACCTTGTACATGTCTTTTCTCTTTGGAATCTTTCTGCTTATAGAAATGGACATTAACTGTACCTGGCAGGCAGTAAGTGGGATAAGAGCAGGGGTCTGTTGATAAATCCAGTCTTGTTCATAGTTGGACTCTAACAATGTCTACACCAAGCCCTGGGAGTATAAAGCTATGAAAAACAGTGTCTGTGTTTTATTGCTGCTCTGCATTCACCCAGTTGATTTATTATAGATAGGACACCATGTTACTTTCTGCCCGCAAGTCTGCCTTTCAAGTGAATTTGAAATTAATGATCACCAAAATCACAAAGTGTACCTCGACGATTGCTGTATGCATAATGATTTGAATAGAAACATCTAGATTGGCCAACGGGACGCTTTGTTTTTGCTTTTTCTCTAGTGTTATAGTGCTACATTTATGTCTCTGTATTACAGTATGTCAGTATGTATGTGTATATGTGTGTGTGCGTATCTCTCTCTCTCTATCTCTCTCTCTCTCTGTGTATATATATATATATATATATATATATATATATACGTGTGTGTGTGTGTGTGTGTGTGTGTGTGTGCGCGAGTGTGTGCGTGTGCGTGCGTGTGCGTGTGTGTGAAATCTAGTCATTGTATTTTACAGTAGAAATATGAGGATCAAATCAAGGGAGGGTGGGAAATAATCACTTTGTTGATGTTGTACATCCTCTACAATAAGTAGAGAGACTGGCATGCCTGACACAAGCCCTTTTCTTTAGTTCCAAGCCCACCTTTGTCCTTCGCTTCCACCAACCAACACTTGAACCATGGTCCTCTGCAGCACAAACAGCACTTTGTCACATACTCGACTCTTCGTGACAGCACTGGGTCATAGAGTCTGACAAACTGGCTGTGTATACCATTAAACATGTGTGTCAATGTGAAGGGCTGCCATGTTGTCAGTACCTCTTCTTATCCAACCCTAAAATACTTCATAGTTAAATCCCCCCCTCTCCCTCCCTCTCTAGCTCTATCTATCTCTTTCTCTATCTCTCCCTTTCTCACACACACAAACACATCTGCTCTGCATGACCCCGGCGGATGTGGATCAGTGCAGCAGTGCTGACAACTCAGGCTTCAGGATGCCAACAAGACTTGTGTCGATGAAGTGCTGCTTTGAATTAAAAGTATGTTTGACGCTAAAGAGGAACTAACCTTATTTAACAAGCTAACGTGATTTGACAGAGCTTAGACAGAGATAGAGAGCTACTGCATGGATCCCTGCCAGCCAGATTTGCTTATTCAATTGATAATGGAAGAACATGCAGGCAAATGAACTCTGAGGTTCAACGTGTAGCAAATCTGAAATGTCAATGGCTGCTTTTGCATTGATGCTATTCTGGGTTTTTATTTGTGTGGTCGTCCAAAAGACAACTAAATACAAGGATTTAGTGATTGCTGTGATAAGCCCAGAATATTCTTTGAGTTCTATTCTTAATTCAATGAAGGCAAAGAGTTAAATGAAACAGGAATACAATCATTCTATTTTAAATGGTTTGTATTCATGGTTAGTTTTCATTTTCAATGTCCCTTCCTTTGCTGTATTTGTTTGGACCTGCTGCATTTTTGCGCATAATGTGGCTATTTTCGTATGGAAGCGAGCTTTTGATGAGAGGTTTCTGAGGTGTTGTCAGAGGTGAGAGAGTTAGAAATTGTGTAAAACAAAGTGCAGAATTGTTGATTGGCGGGAGGAGGCTGGGCTGATGATTTGGGACAAAAGGATTTGACTATTAGAGCACACATTTACATCTGTGACTATCAAGTACCAGCCGGTGTATTTTTCTCTGTGCAATAACTGTTTGTGTAGGAAAAAGCAGGGCCTTTTACTTCATATGTAAAGAAGGTGAAGTGCAGAGCTCCCCCCAACCCCTATCCTCAAAGAGCATTAATCATTGGTTCTCAAAGACACAGTCTCTCTAAGGAGTAGTCACCCTGGAATGACAAGATGCACATGAAAGGATGGGGTTTGGGGGTAGCTAAAGATAAGGTGTGGAGAACCTTCCTGCAGTGCGAGGGGGAGAGAGGATTTCCACTCTCATTAAAGATCAACTGCTCAGCTTTCGCCTAACGAGAACTCTTTCTTGAAAGCAAAGAAACAAACAAGCACTCACTGGGATGGAAATGGAGGAGAGGTTTACGGCAACAGTCAGAATGGTATTTTATGCCCTGAAGTCTACACCTTAACTAAACACACTCTCATGGGTATTCGAGTAGTTTGTGAACAGAAGGTTACTTTTCTGAGGTCATAGGTCACAGGTGGTCTCGGGTTGGATGCTGGGCCTTCCTCTGCTGTTCTGTGAAATGGCTTCATGATTTCCAAGTGAGAGGCCTTGCTCCTGATGGCCAAACCCTACTGTGTATCTAATCCTGTCTAAAAAAACCAGGATGATGGCTTTGCTGCCCCATATCTGACCTACGGGTCCTCCAACACCTCTCAGTATGTGAGAAGATTAGAAAAGCAGGCATCAAGCTTCCCCACTGACTCAGTTTGGGACTGACCCTCCACCCCTGTGCCCAGGTGGCTCTGTATGAAGGGTGGATCCCTGGACTGAATTAGATTCTCTGTGAATGAGGTGCCCTGAAGGGTGACAGGTAAGACAGATCACTAGGGGTCGACAAGCCCCTGTGGTCTGACACAAAAAGAGGCAGAGAATCACCTGGTGCTTGCCAGATCAAATGAGGGCTTAAATAGGGGGCTCTTCTCTCGTCAAATCTCTCCATGAATACTCAGGAAGGGCAGAGACTACGGTATAGCCTCCCACAGTCTTGGCCTCCCGGAGACCCAAGACCCTGTTGACTTCTAACTCCACTGTACTTAGGCCCAGGTCCCCTCACAGTAGCTATCAAGCTTTTAATTCATACTCTCAGCCCCTCACTAAGTACTGTGTGCATAATGGAACTATAATCAACCCATGGCCAATAGGACCTTTCCTCTCAGTGTGTCAGCACTCATGTTGAGCCTGCATGTCGAGTTGCAATGAGATGCTAATTAGACTTCATATCTCGAAGGCTAATCTGAGTGTTCACATTCAGGTGCTTTTAATCCACTCCATACCTCCGTTTGCTAATTTGCAGGTAGCAGGCTCTATTATAGTGGTCAAGAGAGAAAGGTTGAAATTAACTTAAGACAGATGATTTTGAGATGTCTGATGGGAGCTGTACTTATATAACTTTTTCTAAATGTATGTACAGCATGTTCTGCGGCTTCAAAGTGAATGGTCAGATCCCGTTCTCACCAAATAACCTCATCAAACTGCGCAGCATGACAGGGTAAGTGTGGGGTGTGGCAATAGGTGCCAAACACAATGCCCCTTGTCAGTCAGCCTCATTCCTAGGGGCGGAGAGGGGCGAGGGAGGGTGCAACAGAGGCAGCCACAGGCCCTTGGGTCTCTGCAATTGGCCTTAATCCGCAAGATAATAAGTTCAGAGAGGGGCCATATGCTGCAGTGCAATGTGTGGGGAGGGGAGTGTTGCCTCATGTTACTTACACCAGGCCGGCGCTTTCTCAGGTACCGCCCTCCCACGGTCTGCTCCTTTGTACTGAGGGATCAGCCCTCTCCATGCTGTGAATGGTCCGAATTGATTAAACCCCACCGTATAATTGTCAGCAAATCCCAGCGAATCATTTCCCATCCATTTGAAAAGTACAATGTACGTTTCTCCTTTTCTCCTCAGCTCCTTTCTTCACCACCCTGGCCACCCCTCAATGTTCTTCCCTTCCTGTTTTCTTTTCTTTTTCTTTTTTTTAGGATCCCAGGTTTGTCCCTGCATGCCACTCACTGCCTCAGTATGAGGGAGAAGGTAGATACAGGGGGAAAAGGGTAAGAGGAGGCATAGAGTGTGACTGGACGGTTGGACAAGGATGAATGTGGGCAAAGAGGAATATATCTTAATCCAATGACCTGACCAGAGAGTGTGTTGCTTTCTGAGCTGGTGCCTACCTATGAATAACTATAGCTAGCTCCCATTGCAGTTGTTTAAATGCAGACAATCTATGTTTGAAGAGAGCAGAAAAAATGGAAAAAATAAGTTAGTAATATTCCTTAAAAATGTTAAAATGCTTGCATTTAACAAGTGGAATCTGAAATGTTGGTCATAAATTACAAAATATGTGGTAGTGTCAATAAACATATATTTATGTGGGTGTCCAAAAGACAACATATCCTGTCCTTATACTGTTCTAATGTAGCACATTTCACCTTAATCTTTTCGATAAATCTTTTTCTAGATGTTTTTTATTTTTACATTATTGCTAACAGAAGTGATAGATTAATGAGTCACAATATTTCTTAACAATCTCGCTTAGCCTAGAGTAGCGGCCAGGTCAAGCAAAGATTCAAATTATGTTGGGATATCAAATTAATTATACAATTAATGTTCTCTTTCATAAAGTAAACCACTCCTGAGATGTTTAGATTGGTGCTTTGTTTTCAATCTATTTAAAAATCAGCGATCATTGCTAGATTTTATCCTTTTCAAATAAGAAAAAAAAGGATACATTGGTTTTCTCCAACTTAACTGTCACCAGTCAAAACTTCTGACACTTGTTCATCCTCTTTTCAGTCACCTATTATGAATTCACATGTGTGACATCTTGCCATTGATCTGAGGTCCCTGGGCAGAGGTTTAAGCCTCCCTGACCTCATTAGACTCCACTTAACCCTTGGCCTCGAGGCCTGCTTGACATCAAGTTCCAGTCAAGGGATTCTCTAATTCCATAATCTAGCTTTTTATCAACATGGACAACATTTGTTGAGTGCAACATGTATGTTACACACACACACACACACACACACACACACACACACACACACACACACACACACACACACACACACACACACACATTTATAAATATGCATGCATGTGTGTGTGTGCGTGTGTGTGTGTGTGTAAGTATGTGTGTGCGTTTATTTTTATTTAATAATTTTCCTGTATTAACAATCTCTAACATGTGGAAATAATACTGAGGTAACTGAACAAATCAAACTGATCTGCATTCACTTTGCTTTCTATAGTTTTTGTATTCCAAAAATAGAACTCTGCTCTATTGAAGTCTTTACAGCAAAGCTGAAGACATATTGGTTTGCTGCTGCATATGAGTCCTGAGTTGTGTTGTTTTTGAGTCATTGAGTTTTTTATTTTATTTTAAGTATTCTATTTAATTGTATTTTTTGGGGTGGAATTTTGGCAGGGCGGTTGGTGTTCATGCCTCACAACATGAAGGTTGCTGGTTCGATCCTGGTTCGAATTCCTCCAGATTCCCTGATTTTCCCCCACGGTCTAAAAACATGTCGTGGGTTAATTAGAAGCCAGTAGCCCAATCATGTCTCTTACAACAGGACAGGTGGAGTAAATGAATGAATGACTGTAGGATTTTTTTATTTCGTTTGTGTCCTGCCTTGTCTCCTCTCCTTTGTATCGCACTTTGATGGAAAGTGCTCTATAAATATATTTATTATCATTTATTGTTGTAAAATACCAGTGGCCATTATTAATTGTAAGTATCGGTCACATTGATTTGCAGGCTGTTGACATCTGTTTAGCATTTCCATTTCAAAACAGTATCAAAAGAGAATTTTTGTGCTGCTGGACTTGTTGAAAATTAAATTCTCATTAACATTTATTTAAGTCTGGTTAATTGACAACTTACTGACCTGATTCTGGTTCATGAGCTGTTATTACAGTGCTGTACAGTGAGACATGACCCCTTATGATCACACTCTTCTCTATACAGATCCCTTTTTTACATGTCGGGTCTCACACACACACACACACACACACACACACACACACACACACACACACACACACACACACACACACACACATGCCCATGCAGACCCTTTTCACCAATCTCATAACCTGACATTGATCTCCAACTTTGACGCTTGGGTTTCATTACTGGCTGAAGGGCGTTGTTTGTTAGAGTGATCTTCATGTAAAGTGCTCATAAACGATCACAGGCCATGCAGGCAGATTTATGATCATGGGGGGCTGCAAGGAGATGTGGGACATTGCAGCATCTCATCTTTGCCCACATAAATAGGACAGTCATGTTGGTTTGGGGTTTGCATGTGGTCATGATAGAAGTGATAATGGTGATGATTGGGGGAAGGTGGACACATAAAAGTGGGACAGGTTAAAGGGGAAGAGGGACAGTTGCTACTCATTATTACTTTCAGATGTATAATATGCCCAACTGATTTGTTACTAATTCATATGAAAACTATTATGCAAATGGTCATGTGGATACAAAACACATACCAGCGCAGTTAATGGTAGCTTGTGGTAAGGAAATGCACCACCTCTGGCCTATTATTTGCATGGAGAATAGTTAACCTTGAGATCAGTGTTGTAGAATGCAATATTCAAAGACTGTCCCTTCAAAGGCCCCATCGAGAGGGTTAATTATCATTTCCCGCTCACAGCTCTGCATTGTTAATATATCTTCTGATGCATATATTTGACCCCAAACATAACCGCACACAAAGTCCATTCTGCTATTTCTTGAATGTTTTGGTGATAGATTAACTGCAATATGGTCTTACTCATACTGTGTCATCATCAACAGTCGGACAACAATAGCCTCATAGATGCCGTTGTCGCAGAGCTGAAGTGCATGCTTTTATTATGCTGTATATTTGTGCCTTCAGCCTTCTGATTTATTTTTAGTTACATTCACTTGCTTACCAGGTAACGTATTGAATATCCAAGGTCATTAATCCTTCACTTTTCCTGCCTCGGCCATTAATGATGTCTACTGACTAGTGCAGGAGTCCATCAGTAGGCTTCCCATGGGAATGAGGTTGTGGTGTATGGGTCATGAACTCTGACCCATAGTGACCACAGTGGTCTCTTGCACACAGGCACTCATTGCCAAAGAGGTCATCAGTGGGACCTTGTCTAGGGCATTGAAAAAAACAGATTAAGCCCATTGTTTGTAAATAGGATGATGAGATGCTTCACTGCCCATTGCTTTAATTATGTGACCAGTAAAGAAGAGCAGACACAAGGCTAAGTTTATTCGCCCCTTGAGGCGTAATGATATTTACTAATCGCAATTACCACTACTGGTATTCATGTGCATGTTTTGTCATGATAGTTATTTACATACACTGAAGCTATCAAAGTAGTAGAGCCGTACATTTTACATTTGGCATTTTCAAATGTCATACCAGTATTTTCAATCATGTAAATTGAAATATGTAATGTCTCAAAAAATGTAGACTAATAACAAACATTTATCAACCAACCATGAATCAACGAGAAAAGTGCTGTCTTCGGACTCTAGGAGGTTCAATTGACAGTTTCTTAGTGCCAATCATTACCTTGTTGACCCCCTGCTTCACAACAAATTACCCGCTTACCATCCTGGCTATGTCTGTCCAGTACATCCCCC
>CAAKHD010001578.1:25315-41532 GCA_901007705.1 Fistularia tabacaria
GGGGGTTTCAGGGGTTTCGGGGGGAAAAATGAGGCCCTATAGGGGTGTAAAACGTGGGAGGGGGGGCCGGCCCCCCGGCCCCCCCCCCCCCCCCCCCCCCCCCATCGGGTGGATGGTCGGAATAGCGACGGAAGCGAACTCGCAGCCTCGCGGAGGAGGAGGAGGAGGAGGAGGAGGAGAGCTTGCAGGGGGGGGCTCCTGTCCTCCAGTCAGCCTCACTTGCGCTTCATGTTTCAGAGCGGCGGATGAAAAGACGTTAGATTTGATTGTATTGTTGCCTGGCAACGGAAAAGAACATGCAGCAGTGTCTGGGGGTCTAGGATTTTTTTTTTTTTTTTTTA
Source organism: Fistularia tabacaria (assembly GCA_901007705.1). NCBI lineage: Eukaryota > Metazoa > Chordata > Actinopteri > Syngnathiformes > Fistulariidae > Fistularia > Fistularia tabacaria. The sequence goes on from CAAKHD010001578.1 coordinate 25,657, forward strand.
CTTTCTGTCCTCACACACACTCTGTAATTGTACCCTGCAGCAGGTTTGCAGGGAGAGACATAGTTTCTTTTCTTTTTCTTTTTTTTTAGGCAAGTGTTGTTTTTCTCACTCCGTGCCGCTGAAACGCGTGACGTCTTTTTTTTCCTTTGCTCTGATTATAAAGTTAATCAACAGCGGCTTCTTTTTTTCTCAAATTCAGACCCGGGGTTTAAAAGAAATACTTTTTACAAATTCGGCGCCTTAACGTCGAAAGAGCGAGTCTCGGATTTTCCGTCCAGATGCTGTTTTTGTCTCGCTGTTTGTTTTCTTTTTCCCTCTAAATGGATGTTAAAGGACTGGGGATTTGTGGGAGGAGGGCAGAGCAGATGGACTGACCTTTGACCCTTTGTTCCACTGAATAAATGGTCAATGACTGAGCGGCTGAACCCTCCCAGCAGAGGAACCCGGTGCTCTGCTGTCATCTAGTGGTAAAAATATATACATAGTCAGATTCCCCAGTTGCAAAATTGATCCTTGGAGTTTCGGTCACACCAAATCAGTTTAATTCTTCATAATTAGGTCATAAATCAACTTACATCCAAGTTAACTCTCTGGAGTGATTTAAGCGGGGATGAGGATCAAAACAAACAACATTTCACCGTTTTTTTGTTCTCAGGAACTATAAGGGGAAGCGACGAATGATGATTTCCGTGACGGTTATTTGGCAATCGTTTAATTTGGACTCTGAATATCATGTGACAGCCATAGCAAAAAAAACAAAATAGCCAAAAAATAGCATCGGGGAAATTGGCAATTAAAGCAAAAAATGTATTTAGAGATGATGTCAAGATTTAAAATTCTGCATGAGGGATTGATATAATAGTTTATCACTGACATGATGTGTCATGTAAATGCTGTTAATTTATTTTATGTTTTTCTGCACTTGCTTCTTTACACTTCCTGTTTGATGCTAAACTGTATTTGGCTGCCCCGTACCTGCACTCGGGTCATGACAAAGTTGAATTTAATCTGAGGATTGCCAGTATGAGGACATTAGAAGATTGTAGAGGGTGCAAAAATATAAACTCGCCAAAGTCACAAGGTACTTGTGCGCCATAAAATACACCCACTTTCCCTGTTTGGGGGACATTTTTCCAGCTGAAGCTAGTTTATTTCCAAAGCCATCAAGCAGGAATGTCAAACAAATGGACGTTGTGCAAAGACATTTATTCCAGTGACAGTTGGTGTTCTCCGCCAGACCCTCCACTGCAGTCGTGACGTGGACAGACGTTTAAAAGACAGCACTAAGACGTTCTTTACGGGAGCACGGACAAACACGCGATGTGCCTCGGCTCAGGGTTCGGCGGTTTCGGTGGGAGCGGGCACGGAGCCGACCAGGCGGGGTGGTGAGTCCGGTCGGACGTTTGGACTCAGGCGAAGTTCTTCTTCAGGAAGTTGATGAGTCCGTTGGTGGAGGCGTCGTGGGAGTGGACCTCCGCGGCGTCCTTGAGCTCTGGCTCGATCTTCTTGGCCAGCTGCTTGCCCAGTTCGACGCTGGGGAGAAGGTAGGCCACGTTGAGAAACAGGGATTCATGTTTGCCATATTGTCAACACAAAGGATTCAATCAGACAAACATGGAAAAATGTAATATATTATTTCCTCGGGGCACGAAATCGACTCTGAGAAGCAAGAAATTATCCGGATATTCTGAAAAAAATTCCCCGGGATCACAAATCTATCAGCTCGACCGTCTCACCCCCACTGGTCGAAGCTGTTGATCTCCCACATGATGCCCTGGGTGAAGATCTTGTGCTCGTACATGGCTGCAAGACAGGACACGGACGACAATGTAGGTTATGCTGAACCTGAAGAGTCCGAATCCCGAAATTCCCAGACGGTCTCACCGATCAGCGCGCCGAGCGTGAACGGCGTCAGCTTCTTGAAGACGATGGAGTTGGTCGGCCTGTTTCCTTGGAACACCTGCGCGAAACAAAGTCGTGTTCTTCAACACAAGCACAAACTCCGCTTTGTGAATTGACAGTCACTGACGAAAGCCTCCGCTCTTCTTCTGCGCTCACGGGCGCCGTTTGTATTGGTTCGGTCCCACCGAGGGCCTCTAGTGGTCACAACCAGAAGTACACGCAAGTATGCATGTCATCGAATGCAGTGTACTCAAACCCCCCGGCCACGGGCCGGCACTGGTCCATGGGTCAATTGTTAGCGGGCCGCACAGAAAGAGTACATAGCTTACATTATTTCTGTTTTACTATCTGATTCTGGAAAATGAGTGGATTCTCTCCGCCACATCTGTCTATGGCTCACTGTGGACGCATGTCAAGATGCTTTGCCTCGGTCAAATGCCTTACCTACATCCGCTACCTTCTTAAAGGGGCTGCGCCGGCCGCTAACACATAGCACATTACCGCTAAATTCAACCCCCAAGCTAGCAGAATGAACAGAAAAACAAAGGTCTTTGGACAGTTTCTTTGCCAGTGAGGAGACAGAAGAATAGCCTCCAAAGCTGCATTTAACAGTCAATAGCAGGACTCCGACTTGAAATATGGATCTATTGTAGCGGGTTTACCCACGTGCTGAGACTGCTCTGCAGAGTACGCGGCGACCGGCTCTCAAAACAAAATGACGGAGCAGACTGGACATAAGCAACACACTCGGGGTATCGTCGTCTCCCGTTACTCCTGGATGAGAGCTTCTGGTTGCAGAGTGATTTCATTTCATACACTTTGTATTTGCTCTTGTGGTGGATCTTATATTGAAGGCATGTTTAACCTTTACCATGACGCGCAGAGAGTGCGGGGCTTGGAGGCCGATACTCGTGTTGTGACGTCCAAAAAGTAAAGTTGCAGCGGATTAACGTTCATGATTATATTTGGAATATACCAGTTTTTATGCCGGTCGTATCATTTCATTTGGTTGTATTCATCAAAAGCCGGTCCCGGAAAATATTGTCTGACATTTAACCGGTCGGTGGCGTAAAAAAGGATCGTTTTCCATGCGCTTCGGCAAAAAGTCAAACTGTGACCCAGATGTTGCTTATTCCACGATGACACAGGACCTTTTTTTTCCCGCTGGAACCCACAACATGAATGCGGAAACCAACTCCGCTGACGCACCAAACTAGTTTCGTGAAGGTAATCTGAGATGACAGAATGTCGCTTTGGGTCTTGTCATTCTCGCAATCTCGTCGGGTGATTTGACTCACTTTGTGCGGCAGGATCTTTTCCAGGGCATCTCCGCTAAGACCGCCGGCCTCCAGCTCCTTCTTGGCCTCCTCCGTGGTCTTACCCTTCATCAGAGCTTCCGTCTGCGCGAGGAAGTTGGCAAGCAGGATCTGCAGCCACAGGGAAAACACACACAAACTTTCATAATGTCCTGTTTGCACTGCGATTTCAAAGGTTAGGAAGAAACAGTTTTTAGTTTCTCGCTCCATTCACAGATAAGGTCTTCTGGCTGCAGCCGACATGCCATAAAACACAGATAAGAGGATACGACCAAACACTTCCTTGTCTCTTTAAGCGTCACAAATGCACTTTTTTCCCTCGAGAGACTCGGCGAGGAGGAGGCGGCCGTGTAGCGGTCCTACCTTGTGGTGCAGGCTGTCTCTGATGGGGTGCTGCGACTGAGCCGGGATCAGGAAGTCACAAGGCACCATGCGGGTTCCTGAGTCGAAACACAAGAGAACTTCATGTCTGGCCCACGCGGCAAAAATGTGTGTAGAAAGAAACAGGGAGCAGGTCTGATTCTGTTATAAAACATGTCGGTTTGCTCGCCCTTTTAGCCTTCTTCTCAAACTCGAGGAGGAAGTTGGAAAAACATCAGACGAATACGAGTGCAAAATGGTGTGTTGTTCCTCGAATGTAACAAAAGAACATTGACAAACTCCTCGAAAACAAAACCCCCTCTCTTGCCGCTCAGGAACGTCTGGTCTGCCCAAATTCATTCAGAGACTAGCCCTGCAGGAAGTAAACCGTGTCGACCCATCCCTCCCGACACTCATAGCTTCCACACTAATCATGACTTCATCACACATTAAAATTAATCACGCCCGAACGTTTTATTTCCATCACGGGCCTGCTAAGTGTCATGTGCGACATAACATTGATTCTATCAAATTAGCAACGTGCTACCTCCTCATGGGTCTGACAGAGATGGTCTGGCAGCGACAGATAGAAGAGATCCATCACTGACCAAGAATTACTTTTGACGGACTGACGGCGACACAGCGTTTTAAAAAAAGTGCTGCTTCTGCAGTGTGACACATTCACATCTTGACATATTTCTCGCACCTGTGATTCCCCTGCTTGCACCTTATTCTGGACCGTTATGTTCCCTATTTGCATCTTCCCCACCTCTTGATTCCTATTGATTTCTGCTTTTTGGCAGAGCATTCAAACCCTTTTTCCGTTGTTTCCTGGAAAACCATGTGCCCTCGCTCACTGTCAACAAATCGATTCACTCAGACAAATCCTCTGCCGTCTGTCTGGGCTCTTCATCCTATGGTAAGTGCAACCAGATTTGAAAAAAACCCAACATTCATTGCATTTTGCAAATTTGATTTCAAAAAGATCTGCATATTTTATTTGTATAGAAGAATTAACATGGTCCTGGCGCAGATGGACACTGATCATTGATTGGCTGAGCGGGCTGGTGGGCGGGGACAAATGAGCCGCAGGGCTAGTGTGGATTATGAACAGCTAAACTGTCTAAATCGAGAAAAGCGAAAAAAGGAGAGTGAGTTTAATTGTCACGTTTATTTTTTTCTTTCAGATTATGTACTCATTCAGATACAAGCCATTTCTTTAGGAAGTTTCCGAGAGCAGCTGGGATATTTCCTACTTAAAATTTGTCATTTGTCGTTTGTCGTTTACTTCGGATGGTTAGCTTAATAACCCGACCGCGCGCTTCCCAGCAAACGTCAGCCAAGATGAGAGGCTACTAGCAGCTATGTAGCAAAATCGCAAAAGGCGTTATTTTGTCGAATCTCGCTCGAAATGAACTTTATTAATTTTTAACCGGTATTTTATTTGAGCTGCTGTAATAATGTCCCATGATTTCACGTACTGTGATGCTGGTGGCTAACCGTGAGGGATTCCCCGTCGTCTGACGTCCAACTAAAGGCTAACCGGGATGACGCCACACTGCCGGACAAGGCGGGCTCCCCCCGGCTTCCCTGCTAGCTAACAGCCCGCTGTTCCTGGAGCTTCATCTTGGAATTAGGTATTTATTTAAATTTTCATTTTTCCGGGGCGTTGAAGTGGCAAGAAACAAGGTCTGATGTCGATATTTGCCGAGCTGTGAGCTTGTGAGCCAGCTGACTTGGGCCCCTTTGACTTTGGACATTTCATGTAAATGTTTTCTTTTCAGCAGAAAGACAAGCGCATCTGATTTTAAACAATTCAGGGAAAGCAGAGTGATATTTATATTGAGTATTACCCTGTTTGATCTATATCCCTTGTTTTAAAATTGATTTGAGCATACCTCTTGTACATTCCATATACTGGCAGCAGTAAATGTGCTGAATTGGATTGAAGTTAAGGTAGTGAAAGTGCATTCACCCTTTAAATTTAAGAACTCTGGCTTTTCCCTTGTTAGGCCCAGGATTATTGGCCTTCACCAGCTTTACCTCGCAAATAGTAACAGGCCCCCTTTCCTCACCCCAGAAGTGCTTAAAGTAAATCGCAGTGTAATAACACGTTAATCCAGTGACCTTTAACCCACTGAAATGAGCATATGATGGTGTCTGAACTTCTGGGATTGTGAAGGTGCAAAACGGCTGCGTGGTGGTGTTCAATGATGGTACCTTGATGGATGAGCTGGTAAAAGGCGTGCTGGCCGTTGGTTCCCGGCTCGCCCCACACAATCGGCCCGGTGTGGTAGTTCACGCGAGCCCCCTGGTTAGTGATGTACTTTCCGTTGGACTCCATGTCGCCCTGGGTAACAAACACTCTTAAGTGCAAGAAACATCCCGGCGTTGTGTAACAGGAGGTTGCAGAAGAAGAAGCTGTTTGCACAGACAGAGGTTTTTCAACGTAAATGTCCATTCAGTTCCTTAAAATTATGAACAATCTATTTGTTATCTAAATAATATTAATTGATGTGTATTAACTGTATTATACAATTAATACACATCAAATAAATGAAACACTTCATATTGCTTATAAAATACTCTCTATAGAACTGTTACACGTTTACAAATGCAATCAGGGTTTGTTTGCATCTGTGATGCAAACTGTGACTTATAAACTAAAGCAAACTAAATGTGAAATAAATTAACTAGCTATATGCCAGGAATGACTAAGAAGCATTATCAGTCATTCTCACCATTTGTAAACTGTAAAAAAGTAATGGATATATTTTAAAATCACCATTTTTCATTTGAGATATTTACTAAAGTGTAAATATCCTTGCAGAAATGGATCCCTGACATGTTTTGATGGGAGTCTGAGAAGCCTTTGAGTTTTTAAAATCCCGTCTTAAACAATCTAAAGCAGCCCTCGCCGTGATGTTAGCCCGGTGTTGAGTGCAGACCTGCTGGAAGTAGGCCGTGAAGCGATGCATGTACTGGTCGTAGGGCAGCATGGCGTGGGTCTCGGCGTGGAAGAAGTTTCCGTACCAGATGCCCAGCAGAGCCAGCAGGACGGGCGCGTTTTTCTCCAGTGGGGCAGTGCGGAAGTGGTTGTCCTGGTGGAGAGGGAGCGAAAGATGGTGGCTCACCTTGCAAGTGTTTCATTGATACGAGGAGCTCTCTGAACACACCAGTAGACATTGCTACACATGCACACTAACACTAACACTGTAATCCATAGCTATTCACCAATGTAATATTTTTTGTTCACGGTCCATGGTGATGATTTCGTAAGTTATTATTTATGGGTCAGTTATGTTTTAAAGCTTTTAAGAATTAAATGATGCCATACAGAATTTGTAAAGGAATAAAATGAAAATCATATTACTCATTTCCTCTGGGGGAGTTTCCCTGTGAAGCCAGCGACTGTCTGGAAAAGTCTTGTTAGTCAACTCAGTCGTGTCGGTGGTGTCGAGTACTTACCATCCAGTGAGCTCCCGAAAGAAGCTTCTCAAAGTTGTCGAAGCCTGATGAGGAAAGAGAAACAGCCGATTGACGAAATGTTTCGAGTAGTTGCCTCTTTTTTTTTTAATTCTCTGCTCCATTAATGTCAGCATGATACACCCCCCCGAGTCAAAGTAATAATTATGCTGGATGGGTTGTGTGCTGCTGTTGAAGTGCGTGCTTTTTAAAGGCAATAACTATGCTTCACTAAACATTATATTTAAAGATTTGAAAAAAATGAAATCGTCTCTCAGTGCGTACCAATGTGCAGGGCGATGCTCATTCCGATGGCCGACCACAGGGAGAAACGACCCCCCACCCACTGAAGGAGAAAAACAAAACAAAACGCTGAAAACACCTCTTCAGTCTCCATGTCTGAGATGAATTTGCAAGATGTGTGCGTGCGTGTACAACCAAGGTGCTTCAAGGTTAAAAGGGAATTAATAGGGCACTTTTTTTTGATAAGACCTCTCCTTGTCTAGAATTCACAAAATAAATTATGCAACTACAAATCATTATAGTGATTGCGGTGGCCAGCCATGAATATTCAGGACGCCTTATATCCACAATCCTGAGGCTTAGAGGTCTTATTATCTCGGTGATTTATGACAAGGTTATTTTTTTAATAAATCAGAGTCATTTAAAAGGTAGAGTCACGTCACGTTCTGTCTACAGTCATTTTAGTCTTGCATTATAAGATAATTTTCTGAATTATAAATGGTGAACGTCCATTACTCAAGACCTGCACCTTCATTTCTCTCCTGCTGAAAGGAATCAATTATTCTTACTGTGTTGTTCTCACACAGATTAAATTATACATGCGTCACTTTATATCACACATACTAATTTGGTTAGTTATCACCAACTTGTATTAAAGTATTAGAACTTCCTGCACTAACACACGAACTTTCTTGCTAAAAGAAAAATCCATACAATAATAATAATAATGACAATAATAATAGCAGCACGTTGTCCGTAAGTGGCCGGCGATAGGATTGTTATAGGATACATGACTTAATAAGGCATTACATAATGGCTCATATTGGGCAAGAAAGCATTTTGAAAATTAGAGATAATAAATTATTACAAGGACTTAATGTGTTTATGTGTTATGTAGAAAGATGTGCTTTTTGATTTTGTCTTGATTTGACTCAGGCCAGGAAAAGTAATAGCAGCGAGTGTAAAACACTGACAGCCATATTCTCCAAGGTATAAAGGGCAAATTGTAGCTGTTAGTCTATAAATACCAACAATGTAAGTAAACGCAGCCCCTTGACCTTTGATTGAACCCGGCCTCTGCTGTAACCTCTGCAAGAGAGAAGGTCACTACCAATAATAACCGAGGCCGCAGAGAAGCGGGGCTTCTGATTTCCCACCAGCTGCTGGTCGTGCAGCGTCCGGATCCGCGACACCGTCCGGCGCACCTACTTCTCGGGTCAAAAGACGAGCGTAAATTTAGCCGCCGTGTCCGCCACAGAACGGGGGGCGGAAAAATGGGACCTGCTGCGTGAAGACGTGCAAAGACGTGCACTTACATCCCAGAACTCAAACATGTTCTCCGTGTCGATGCCGAAGTCCTTGACTTTGGGCTGCGGGGAAGGGAGAAAGAAGCGGGACAGTGAATGTCACATATCAGTAAGAGCAGAGGGGGAAAGTTCAATGTGCAGCTGTGTGTTTTGACTCACGCCGTTGGTGGAGAGGGCCACAAAGTGCTTGGCGACAGCAGCTTTCTGGAGAGACAAAGGCATCCCCATGAATCGACCCTTTAATTCAAACCACCGCGTCGTCCGGCGGCTGCAAACTCACGTCTTTAGCGTGTTCAAGGAACCATTCCTTGGCGGACTCAGCGTTGGTGATGGTCTCCTGGGTGGTGAACGTCTGGAAAAGGACATTTGTAGTGCTTTAACAGAAGAAGCCAGTTGTTTCTCCTGGAAACTAGAAGCGTAGTCACAGGCTCGAAGTTGGGGAACGAATGAAAATGAAAATGCTGGAGTCTCAGGAGAGCAAGGTGCATTTTCCACTTGAGATGAATAGCTCAGTATGTGCCGTCGACGAGGACGCGGAAGGAGAGTTACCTTCGAGGCGATGACGAAGAGGGTGGTCTCCGCATTGAGTTTGGCCAGGGTTTTGGCCATGTGCGTCCCGTCAATGTTGGACACAAACCACACATGTGGTCCGCCCTTGGAGTACGGCTTCAGGGCCTCGGTCACCATCAGGGGGCCCTGGAGATCCAGAAAATCCAGCTGAACACTTTAACAGTCACTTCCTCCTCCTCATTCCTCCTCCAAAGGGCCCTTAGGCCTCATTTGAGCTCAGCTTTCACCCAAAGCCTGAATGTTTTGGATCGTTTTGTTGGAACAGTTACCTTTTGTTGTGAAGATTAGAATGAGGAAGGAGCGGATTGATAAAACATCCCCACAAGGTTTTTGATCAGACAGGCGGTCGGTTACAGGAGTGAGTGAAAGCCTAACATCTGAGTTGATATTTCTACAAAGCACCTAAGATAAATATTTTGGTTGAAGAAAGATACCACTTACAAGGTCGGATCCTCCGATTCCGACATTTACGACATCGGTGATGGCCTTCCCCGTGTAACCCTTCCACTCACCGCTGCGAACTCTCTGCAACGCACACACACAAAACACACACACATATACACTGTCATCAACAGCCGTGAGTCAGGATAAATAAAAAAGAAAAAACAGTTGTATAAATTAAATGCCAGTCGAATCATATCTCTTGGTTTTCTTAATGGTATCGCATTTCAGAAACCAAAGCTCTGCAGCGAGGCTCGTGTTTCCCGCTGACGTCTCACTCACGTGGCAGAAGCCCTTCATCTTCTCCAGAACCTTGTTCACGTCCGGCATCACATCTTTTCCGTCCACCATGATGGGCTTGTTGGAGCGGTTCCTCAGGGCCACGTGGAGCACAGCACGGCCCTTCGCGTCCGCCGAGCCGAGAAAACACAAAAATATCGCTCGGACTTAAAATCACTGAGAATTTACAGATTTTTACACGGTGGATGTTTGAAAGCTAAATATTTTCCGTGATATTGGTTCCCCTCATTCATTGCTGATGGTGGGTGTGTCTGAGAGCGACTGTCACACGATCTAAGTGCTGTGTCACCCCTGCAGGAGTCACTGCCAGGGGGTTCGTGGTGACATCAGTCCAGTGAAAAACACCTCAGTGAAGTTGATCTTCTCCCCGGTGAACATCTTCTCCCTGGCACCTTCGATGCCTCTCGATTTGGCCTGAGAAGGACAATAACCGGTCATCCTTTTCAGCGTAAAACTCAGAGTTCAACCGGCGCCGGGCTATAAACAGATGCTAATTTACCAGATCAACCAGCATCTTCATGACTTCATCGGTAATGAGGTTCTTGGAATAATCCAGGAGAATGTCTCCATCCTCGGTTTTCAGCGTCAGGCTGCAGACACACCAACATGTCAGTCAGCGCGCAGGGCCGGGGGGCATTTTCCGGAAGAGCAGCCGCCTAACGCGTTTTAATGGTGGTCCTCATTATTCTCCGGTAGTGAAGCGTCATGGCAGTTTAGCTTTTAGCTAGAGCATTAGCTGCTAGCAGTGTCAAAACCTGTATTCAAAATCTTGGAATGATACACCATGCCTGCAAGGATCTATCATGCCTACGTGCTCCGCTGTTCCTCCTCACGACAGCTTGGTGCAGTGAGAGCATCCGCCCAGGCAGCAGCCATACCTGAACTTGTTGAATCTCTCCTTGTCAGCCTCGAACATGTGCCTCATGTTGAGGCCGAGGGCGTGGGCGTTGTACCACTCCTGCAGCCGCTGGAAGATCGGGTCCTGGGTGAGTCCCATGGTGTCCGGAGGAGGGGGGGTTGCTGTGCTCCGCTGTGTAAGAAGAAAGGCTGGCTGAGTGGGACCGTGTAGGTCAGCGGAAGAGCTTTTTGAAGGGCATTCTTTGCTCACACGCTGTCGCCCCGCCTCCTTGATCTATATTCAGGACTTGCTCGCGTCATAGCCCGGCTCCTCCCCTTCCCTTCCCCTCAACGTCCCTGCAGGATCACACTGCGCTTGCTCTGCAGTACGTTGCGACTCGCACGTCCGTACCTCGCCTGGGAGGACAGGGGCAGTCTGTTGCTTTTAGATTCATTCTTGCGTAGCCTTTTGGATTTTACCGAAACACGTCAGCTGTGTAAAAACTCTTCTCGGGCTACCGTGTTCCTTAAGGCACAGGACCCTGAAAGATTCAGAAATGGCAGCTCTCAATATTTACATTGATTTATATTTTTTTTTGGGGGGGGGGGGATCACGCATGATATTTAAAATACAAAGGGTTTGGTGTTTCCCTAGCAATGTGAGGAGTAATCACACTGCACCTTTTTAAATGTCTTTTTTTACTCAGGCATTTTGCTGCTAGTTTCAACTGATTTTGTGTGATTTTGAGCTGCTTGTCGTTGTTTTTTTTACCTTTCTTTAAAAAAAAGGTAGCTGATTGATAGGAACATTATGATTTTTACTTATTTTGTACCTTTCTTTCCGCCTGTATCAGCGTTCGCTTTACACTTCAATATCTCATAGTTGAATGATACCTGTTTAATGTAAAAGTTCTTTCTACTGCTGATTTGCACTCAATTACTGTTGATTTCATGTCCCCATGGGATTGTGAGAAATGTATGCCCAGCACATGCGGAGAAATTAACAATAAAGCTGACTTTGACTTATTTTGCTGATTTTCCCACAGATTATTGCCAGTCTAGTTTCAAGTCACATATGACACTCCCGCCCCTATAATAATTGTTATTGTACTGTGTGTTATGTATAAAGAAGAGAGAAAAGGCTGGAAAACGGCTTCCCCGATTCGGTTTCCATACACTGATAAATATCCAGCACAATTGTGTTTTTAATGAAGTGCATCTTTCAAACCCCCACTCTAAAAGGAACTGACGGTTATCTCTTGAACGTGTCAATAGGAAGCGGTTGTTGGTACTAGACTCAAGGCAGACTGCCAGTTGACTTGATGGACATTAGCGCCTCCTTGTGTTTTACCTTTTTAAACACGCTTTAATGGTGTAACAGTTTTATCCCGACGTTAGAGGGCGACGACAGCTCAGGCACGACTGTTGGGCTCAGTCAGGCATATCAATGGTAACGGCTGTGACGACCTGAAGGCTAAAATGTGCCTTTGTTTTAAATTTACACACACATTTGACAGTGTTTTAAGTCATTTGAAATGTGACAAATTGGTGATTTAATCAACGAACATACAGAACCCATGGATTTCCAAAGGATTCCAGAGGAAAACGCGTTGACATGCATGATCTAGGTCAATTTCAGAATGCACCGTCTACAGCTAAAACATGAAAACAAGTGATCGATGTTTTTATTCTAAAAACTATTTAAAGATTTACTGATTTAGGGCTTTGTTTTTGTTGTTTGAGTGTGTTAGTGGAAAGATGGGGCTGGAAATTCTTAACATTTTGGCATCTTCATAGAAAATATCTTCATAGAAATAAAAAACGTAGGCGTCTGTATGTAAATATCATATACTCGAATAACACGTTTATTTCAGGCTCTAACACACACACACAGTGCGGGGCCCTTGTATGAACCGTATCGCTTTTTGATGCACTGTTAATTTGAAATCGGAAAGCTGTTTGGCTGCGTCTTATTTTGAAAGTTTCACCGGAAGTGGTTGTTTTAATTGCCTCTTCATTGACGGTCGCCGCACAGACGGGATTCGCTGTCAAGAGGGTGGATGCCTAGAGCTGGTAAGCGATGCGGTTATTAACTTAACCTGTCGTAACATTTTTCTCGGGTTTTACCCGAGCTGGTCGGTTTCCACTCGCCTTCGCCGGCGACGAGTGATGTCGCCGTGCGTCTGCGCCGAATCCTGCGTTTTCAAATTTGATCGTAGAGTCTCACTGTGATCACAATCGTGTCGCAGAGAGCTAGCTGTTAGCCTACGTTAGCCGATGTGGCTATGTTGCCCGTGGATCGAGATCCCATGGAATCTTGGTGCGCCCATTATCGGACGCATCTTTTCCCCCGCTCCTGACATGCCCGCGTCCGCTTTCATCACAAAGATACACGGCTCTGAACGACCACCGTCGATTTCTGTGAGACATCGCGTGGAAATGTGATCTCAGATTTGACTATCCAACCTCAATTTTTTTTTCTTTTTGGGAGGGGGGGGGGTCTCCAATCCAGCGCATCCGCCTAACGTTAGGTTAGCGAGGGAGGAGCGATTGCTCGCTTTGGTGATATCTGTGTTCATTGCCCACCAAGTTGTGAGTCTGTGAGGCAGTGCTTCGGGTCCGAACCAGCACGGATAGCCGGCGGTGCGGGTAAAACAACTCACTCGGATCCGGCTCTGGGTTGCACAGGCAGGCAGCGATCAGGTGGGCTGCACGTCCGATAATGGACCTGGTTAGTATGGCTACCAACTAATGCGCCGCAATCCTCTGCAAAAAAAATCCACTGTAGGCTAATACCTGATCAGGAGGCGATAAAGACACTTTTCCAGGTCCTCAGGCTGTAGGTTGTGTGTCTGTGTTTAGGGCAATAGTCCGCTGATTCCGGTGGACTTCCAGCAAAGCGTCTTAGCTAGATAGCAAGTGTTAAATTGTGCGACCAGTGAGCGAGTGTCAAAGTCGGGCATGCTGCGGTTTCAGGAAACCGGGCAACTGACGTCCTCGTCTAACGTGGTGAAATCGCATCGTCGTGTTTATTTCTTTCCGACCCGTAACACGTCGGCACATTTATGCCGTGTGAGCCCTCGGTTCGTGTCTATGTTTTTTTTTAATTTTTCTTTCGACAGCAGTGCATTCAGGGCGTCAAACGACCGTATTAATAGCTGCGACATAGTGCTCCTGTGACAAGGGCCATGTCAACCCGGGGAGTTTCGATGAAACCGGCTAACCGCGCTCGCGGGGATTCGGTTACACCTTCCTGCTAAATAGTGGTCTGCTTTTAAAATAGTCTGTGGGAGAGAGAGAGGGAGGGACAGCGTGTGTGTGTGCGTAAAAGTAGGAAACTATCACAGTCGGTTTTCCATCATATTGAAGTTGTAAGATAAAATGGCCTACTGCTCAGCTGTTGCATTAATTCTACACCCTGGCGTGACTTGAGATGTGCTGGTTTTCCAGGGACTGTTGTGATTCCCTGCGTAACCCCCTGGCCGTGCACCTCCTGAGGCAGGGTCTCAGCACAGACTGATTTTTAAAACGGGTATAGTCTCCAAAAGCCGCTGCTGAATTTCATTACACAGGGCTTGCCGTCTCTGCAGGACGGGAGCCGGTGTCTAATTAATAAGCGACATTTCCCACCGTCTCTCCGGCGACGTAGACATCTCGAGTCTAGCCGGGATCCGTCTTTTGAGACCATGTGGAATGCGTTTCCTGTTTTGGTCTTTGGAGTGCAGGAATCGCAGCGAAAGCCGACCACCTGGCTGCCAATAGGATTGTATCACGAAGAACAGGGATACTTCTAATACATTGTCCCTCGACGCACGGCTATCGCTGAAATTGCAATGACACTCTGTGTATTTTGTGTTAAATGAAAAACCGTTGACTTTGACATAAGTTGTATGGTTTTAACTGAAATCCCTAAGATGCAGTGTACATTTTTGACATCAACATTTCATACGTAGAAGACCTTGCTCTTTACATTGATTGTATCTACTGTATGTTCCCGGCTTGTCGCTTTGAGGTTGAAATTCAGCTAAAAGTAGGTTGTGACAAGTTTAGCTCCTGTTTATATATATATATATATAATTTATTTATTTATTTTTTAATTAATTTATTTTTTTTGTGAAATTGTGTGGTTAACCAACCCAAAAGTCAACACCAACAAACATGGGATTTTAACGTCTTTCAACACTTTAATTCTGAAAATCAGTTTAACTGCCAACTTCGTTTCTGGCTGAGGTGCAAAATGCTTTGAAATTTTTTTTTTTTCTTTTTTTCTGCCTGTAATGGGACTTATTAAATAATGTTAACTTAATGTCCAGCACAGCTGTATGCTTCTGTCTATTCATAGTATCATGTGTTGACATTCGCTTCAGTTTGACTGCAATTAAACTTAGCTCAGGCCTTTTTATGGACGTCGGAAGTTCCCTCTTTAAAATATCGCCATTGTCTCCGATAGTCAAGTCGTTGTCGTATGCAGGGATACCGACCAAGATCTGTAAACCGACAGCGAGTGCTAATCCTGCACCGTCAGGTTTAAAAGGCAAACAGAAAGGTATTATTTTAGACAGCAGAATGAAAATGTTATGGCCGCATTATTTGTATGTGACTTGGCTCAGGTCACGCTCTTTGTTTCAAAAGAAAAGCGTTCGGGGAAATGAACAAACACATGAGGCGAACGATTGAGTACAAGTTTAGGCGCCCGCTTTGCTGCTCACGGTGTCGGCCTCACAAAGTGACCACGGCGGTGTTTTACGGGTGAGATTTCCCCGGGGCGGAGTCGTACTGCTCACCCGTTCGCTGATCTTCAGTTTCTAGCGTGAGACCCGCGACCCGACGGGTGGACGATATATAATGTAAACACGACAGACTGTGCATTGTCTTAGTGATTTGTTGCACCTGTTTCCCGTTTTGGGAGGGTCCAGCACGTTAGATCAAGTGGGATCATCCGCCGTGCATTTTCAGCTGGATGTCATTTGTAACCTGGAACGCCTCATTGCGAGATATGTTTCGGTGTGAGTTAGAGAACCTGGAAGGATTTTTTTTTTTTTTTTTTTTTTTTTTAATTAAATAAAAAGTCAAAAAAACGGTTTTTTGTTTCTTCCCAAGGGGTTTATTTTACCCAAGGGAAAAAAAATAAATTT
>CAAKHD010001578.1:48884-58940 GCA_901007705.1 Fistularia tabacaria
CCGTAAGAAGATTTTGGGGGGAGTCTTTTCTTTTTTTTTTTTAGCAAATATAGGTGGAGGAAAACTTCCTCCCCCCCCCCCCCCCCCCCCCCCCTTTGAGCTGAACCTTTTGGAGTTTCTAAAAACAGTGCGGTGTGCGGACCGTTATGGCAGCTGTTTTGCCCATACAGGCTGAAATAGACTTCATGAGCGAGCTAATGCCGGTCCTGTGGCCGGAGCGTCAGAGGGCCTGCGTTCGCTTCACGGTGGCAGATGGATAAGAAGCTGTCAGCATGGGTAACAGCTGCCCCCCGTCCGCAGCTATTAAACTACCTCGCCGTGATGTGACAGCCACACAAATGCGGCTGTGTGTCCAAATGTAGCCGCGATTGGGATAATTTGGGACAGCATCCCCAAGGTTACGGACACTGGCCGGAAACCAAAGGGGCCGGCCGAGTTTGTGAACTTTGCTGTGGGCGGCGGGTCAGTGAACAAAACAAAAAAACAAACGCTGTCCAACAAACAAAATGCGGGAACGTGCTTTAGAGCAGAGGTACAGGTATTTGTAGGACGGGCAGCTCTGTTCAGCGGTAGAGGGATCCAGATGTAGCACTCACTGTTCTGCGATGGATGGCTCCAGATGTACTGGACGTCGCCACGATGTGTTCGAGTCGAGATGTGAGTTAGGGCAGGGCCAGATAATTTGTTATTATAAACCTTCCAAACTCTCCCTGTGCTACAAATTGTTCACATTGTCAGTATCGGGTTGCTTTGGTTTTGTACTATTTCTCCCTCATCTGGACTTTCACACATCTCTCTATAAGTGGCCCTGTGATTGACCAGAGATCATTCTCTGGATTTGTTCACTTTTTAAATCAAAGGTTAAACCTGAGCCAGGGCATCAAATGAATGAATTCATACCGACGATGCTGGAGGGTTTGTGTCCCACTACAAAAATAATGTGCTCATTTCCTACCGCTGGTGTTTGAGCACATTTTTTCGCCCAATTTAATTGATAACATTCAGGATTTGGTTAGTTTTTTTTTCCCTTTTTTGGCCAATTGTTTGTTAGAGCTCTCAATATTCTGCGGTGAAAAGAAAGAAATCCCTAATTTTACCACATTCAGTTGCACACGCAGCACAAAATCAGCGAAATTTGCCTTCCGCATTGAACAGAACCTGTGTCCAAATTTCACTGGAAAAAAGTATCATCCAATCCAATCGGATATTGGTCGTCTTGTGATGCAAATGCACAACTTCTGAATAGCATCACATTCTGATCGAGCTTTTTTCCTTGCGCTCGCTTTGCCGCCGATGGCTCCCTATATGTGTGCTGCGACAGGTAAAACATATTCCACTCCACATTTAGTGCCAGACCCGATGGCATACTTGGCTTTGCATTTTTGTTACTGGCGACAGGGAGCTCGCTCCAGGAAACCTAAACCCTTTTCCTGTTGAGACCGAGCAGCTGACATGAGCGGCGAGCGTGTCGGCGGAGCTAACATTAGCCACAAGCAGCCCCTGCCGGAGGAAGGACATTTAAGTGGGCTGGCTGGGCTCCAGCGCGTCCAGAGGGACTCTCCTATCACATGTATTTGTTTGGGTGCAATCTCTGAGTACAGTGCAGCAGGAGGCTGGCGGCCAATGGAGCCGCTCAGAGAAGCCAGCAGGCCTCATTAATACCGATGCCATGCGTGGCTCTCTTGGGACGATCTCTCTCTGCTCGCAGATATAGCAGCTCTCTAATAAAGTCGTGCAGAGAAATGACTCTGCCGGAACATCAGCGCAACACCACAAATAACCCGCTATCGTCTTTTTTATTTTTATTTTTAATAAACAGAATCTGGCATTATTTCGGCTGACTGGCCTGTGACCCACTGTCCTCAGCTTGTTTTTTGCACGCTGCTGAGGAGAACGGGAAAAGGGTTTTAAACTCAGCAACGTGACAACAAACACTACAACGATAAATGAAATTCTCTTGGTAGGAAAATTCCAGTCCGGCCACATACTTAATCATCTGCATATGCACGACACACGCTGCGAAATATGTAAGCGCACGAGCGAGGATATATAATGTTTTCACTTTCGACATTTGACTTGTATTGTTGTCCAACAGCGTGAAAGTATGAAAACAAGAGCGAGGTAGCCTCGAGGGTAACCAAAGTTCCGATTTCCTGTTGACTTCACAAAAGCTAATGTTCTAATAAGTGTGTCAGTGAGCAAACAATGTGGGCCACCTGGCAGGTTCCCATGTTTAACCAGCTACTTTCCCATCCCCCCTTAATTTCACTGTTTCTCGCTGCCATTTTAAACACAAGGGAAACGCACAGGCATTGAATGCTTGCTTTCGTTGGTGGCGCTGTCAGCGTCTGCCGGCGTAAACCGGTCAGGAGGTGATAGCATCCTCCAGCAATGATTGCTTAAACAATGATCGCGGGGCAGTGCGTGTCAGCGCTACGGCAAAGCTCCGCGTCCTCCCGACACGCACGGAAATAAAAGACGTGTCGCAACGGATTTGCCGGTCCAGCGTCCCGACCGACAATGATTAACTTGCTGGTTCAGAAGCCGCAGCGTCTGAATGGCCTTTTAATGATGACGTCATGGCATTTCTTATACTCCGCGCCAGCGGGGGTCAAAAGGTAGGCTGGCGGCAGAAACAGCTGGAGAATCTTGGGAAAGACTGAAGGAACCCGCAACTCGATGAGGACACCTTGGACGATCAGCGTCACCGCCTTTTTAGTCGGTTATGACCGTTTTCCTCGACGCTCCCTCTGGCTTTTGGAGATGACAAGAAGGCTTTATGAAAAGTCCCGATAAAGATGGAGGCGCTGATGTATGTTCAGCTCTGGAGGGAGCAATCCAAATCCACACTTCTTCGTTCTTCTGGGATATTTTTACATGTTTTTTTTGTTGGCACGTTGCTTTGCACATCCCAAAACGCCACTTGCACATTGTTGTTGTGTACGCTGTATTGCGGAAAGGAGTCCGCCCCCTCTCCCCCTCAGGAACAAGTACATGGCCAGCAACCGCGCATGCTAACACTTTTTGCCTTCGGCGGGCGAATAACACTGATAAAATCATATTGGCAAGTTTTTAGCATTAACTTTTCCTGCAATAAAACCCTTCACTTCGCAGGAAGCACGTCCCCTTATTTTTTTTCCACCCAGCCGGGAACTGAGGAGGGCTGATATATATATTTTTTCCCCCCGCCGCGCCACACTGTTTGTGAAAGGAAGTGAGGTCTGAAGGTCAGGAGAATGTTGGCGGGGATGCGGTGTGTAATGGAAGGTATGCATGTAAGGCCGCTACACGACCGCTCCGTGCACAGCGACAGCGAGTCCAGATGGTGTTATCTATTTGGCGGCGTGTGTGTGTGTGTTTTTTTTTTTTCTTCCCCCTCCCTTCCCCGCAACTTTCATCCCAAAACGCAGAAGCTTTCAGCGTGGAGCTGGAAGATTACATAGTCCGCTCCACAGAATGATAGCCCCGCTGTTTATCTAACAGATAAGTCTGTCAGTGTTGATGTTTTGGTGTTTTGTCACATGTAGCATCAGCGGGAGTGCGTCGGTATCAAATTCAGTGGAATAAGACTCCGCCACTTTGTAGGAGTACATCATTAGCGAAACACAAAACATTGGTTTGTTTGTTTGTTTCTTTATTTATTTTTTCCAAGTGCCGCCTCCCGTTTACGGAGAAAACCAATGGCTTTGTGAATAACAGATGTTTTGAATGTCCTTCCGCAATGTTTTCAGATTGTTCGTGTGTGATAGGCACTCTGTGTGTGGTACTTCAGATGAATACAGATCACGGTCGGATGCGTATTATTCAGAACAGCAGTACCGGATGATATTATGAAAAATGTGTCAAACAATACCACAGCCTTTCATTTTTTGCCTAATGGGGCTGTTAGCATTGATTTGTAGCCGCCCGCGCTACCGTCAGGAGAATGTAGAGGATTAGAAATAAAAACGCTAATTGTTTCTGTGTACGAAAGACACTGGAATGATGAATGTGACAAATGTTTACATTGCAAACTGCAAGGTAATCTTAACAGAGTACTACCCAGCATGCCATTTAGTAGAATCTTAAAAGTTATGAGTTAGTGTCATAAATTATTTGGTTTCCATGCTCATTGTCGCTTATTGATTGTTGTAATATGAAGTTTGAACTGTTGCTAGGACAGACAGAAAGCTACTGAGACTCGGTTTTCCACCTTGTAGCCTCTCGCGCTGTCATTCACGTGACGAGCCTCGGTAAGAACTTCAATCCAGCAAAGGTGTTTGAAGTATCCACACGTCACGGAAAAGTAAGATATCTGAAATGGGTTATCAAATTTACCCCCCAAGCACTACCCTGCTGACCATCTAATCCCTCTATGTACGTTCACTCTTAAATGTTACTTTCTGAAAGTTTGCTGAAGTTGCTGTGGCGAGAGTGAAGCGATCCCTTAGCGCACGCACCAGAACATATATATCACGATTTCTCCGCGATGAAATCCATCATTTGTTTTTGAGCCAGAGCTTTCACCACAGTGCAGCTCTCTCAAGTTGATGGCCGCCCGCTTGGCTAAAGCCCTCGACTAAAGCCCGGCAGCGTCACTTGGCTTGTAACTCAAGGAGGGCTGAAATACTTGTTCGCTGCCAAACAGCCCGAACCGTACGCGCAGCATCGCAACATTATTATTAACTTCATTCTCGCTGTCACACACATGCTAACTTTACTCGCATTATAGCTTAATCAGGGTTCACTCAAGTACTTTTAGCAAAGACCGGCCTTCACGTGCAGGCATTTCTCGTACATATCAACAAATATGAAGTGTTTCTAATGCAATTTTCTGAGATGTCAAGTCAGTCGTAAATTTCAATCTGTCATTTAAGTGAAAGCCTCCTAACCATGACCAGCCTGTAGCTGTCGGAGGTCTGTTGATCGAGTTCAAGCTAAATATTTAAGACCGCGGAGTCATAAAAAATGGCTTAAAGTGGTTGTCCTGACGCCCACCGTGTTTTGTAAGCCCTGGCGCTGGATAATAATTCAGGTATGTTTGGAGGAAAATGGATCCCCACGGTCTGGAATAAAACCCCAGCATCAGTAAAATATACAGAGATGCATTCCAGCGCGTGGAGACCGGTTTCATTTTCCCCATCAGCGATATGCCTTGGCACCGCCAGTTCTGGCCAGCTCGCCCAATTGTTGACGTCTACCCGGTGCTCGAAGCTCACGCCGAACAAACGCTTTTCCGATCGACACGCTTTACTTTAGACGTGGGAACCTGACCTGGCTGCGATTGGTCGCGAATATAAAACCACAGATTCCCCTGCAGAAGACAGGCGAACGTGTCTTCCCTGTCCTGGCGGTCGTATGCAGAGGAAGTGCTGTCCATTAGCAGCTAGCCTTTCCGACTTTTCATTTGTTCACTTCAAACAAGAGATGTGTTCAAACCCTTCCCGGATTATGACAATGATAGATTTATAATCTAGTTAGCGGGGCGAGTCGTATAACAGCCGAACCGGGTGAATGAGAGGATTGTCACTCCTACCACGTAGAGCCTAACAGTCGGCCTAGTGTCCTCCGACAATGCGGAAATGTGTCTTTTTGCAGCTGCGTTGCTCCGGGTACCCGGCCAGAGATTCTTTTCCCTGTGAGGTACGGTGTTAGTAAGCGTCTGGAAATGTACAACTTTGAACCCCAGCCTCACGTAACCAAGAACTGATAAATGCGGCTTAAATCATCAGTTTCTGTGGCCGTGGTTCGGTAGTATCACATTATTGATGTAACCGTAAAGGACGGGCCGGCGAAAAGGAGCCAGAAGAAAAACTGTGTGTATTTCTGGTCGTGAAAAAGGTTTTTATGTCTCCGAAAGACCTGAAATCTCCCTCTTTTTCGCTGAGACGGTTTTGTCGAGGTTGCATGCTTTTCGAAAAAAACCTCTGTGGCTGTAAAAAAAAAACAAAAACGAGAAAAAAGGCAAAGACCGTCCGACAGACGCCAGTTTGTCGTCGAATGACGCGTTTTAAACGAGCAGTCAGCTTCCAGCGGCGTCAAACCGGAGGGAAATCTGTCTCTGTCCGACCACATTTGTAGCTCGGATGCAACATTTGACAACCATCGATGTGTCACTGATAAATTTGGCCCCCCCGGTGAAGGGTGTTACAAACGGAGAGCGAGGCTGTAACTGTCACATTCAACAATGCGTTCCGCTCCGCCTGTGTGCGCCTTTTGAAGGGGGGCCGATACATTTCCAAAACACTTAAATGGTAAATCGGTTTTGTGCTTCGCGCTGCACGTGCACCATGTAGTAATGAAACGCCCACAACGCGACGGCAGCGCGTGTCCCCACGGGGTCAATGACTTGGTAATATTTCAAGTAATCGTGGCGACAAAATTCCCTTTGAAAGCCAAAAAGAAAAAGAGAAGAAAAAAAAAAAGCCAATCATCCACGTCGGAATGAACCGGGAGCTGATTTGAAAATGATCAAACCCA
This sequence comes from Fistularia tabacaria, assembly GCA_901007705.1. Classification (NCBI taxonomy): domain Eukaryota; kingdom Metazoa; phylum Chordata; class Actinopteri; order Syngnathiformes; family Fistulariidae; genus Fistularia; species Fistularia tabacaria. Next base: position 55,344 of record CAAKHD010001578.1, read on the forward strand.
CATGTCTCAAAAGTGGCTGATTATCCGGTGTCTGCGCCGACTCGCAGGTACACTCAGCATTTCTGCGGGAATTTTCCAGCATTATGATAATACCCTTGTGAAATCGCAGTCCGCGCTGACGTCGGCCGAAAGATATTTTCATATATTACCAGCGCTGGACCCGCTCACGTATCTTAATGGATTTTTACGTATCCTACTGTGAGATTCTTTATACCGCAGCCTTATTGTTCTTGGAGCTGTTGTTTTCTAAGACAAGTAGCTGTTTTCACTGTCTCATACTTTCCAGTGTTGTGAGACGTAAAGATGGGAGTTCAGTTTATTTTTGGGGTGAAACAACTGAAATGAAACGCATCCTTCCTGGCTGACGTGACTCTGACCCCTCTCCTCTGCGTCTCTGCCCCCCTCTTCCTCTCTTAGGAAATGACCTAGAGGCCTTACAGATACATTTGTGCTTTTGTCGCTCTCATCTGCATCCGCGGGGAGCGGCGCGATCCGGGGCGAGGACGCTTGTTTCCGCGGCGGGAAATATCTACCTCAGCCAGCAGACGGCGGAGAAGCCAGCCGGCCGGCGGGGAACTCGCCGACGGGCAGACGGCTCGATCAGCTGGCCACTCGCTCACCGACCCGCCGACGCCCGCTGTGTGAAGAGGACCGGAGACAGACTGGATCTGTCCGCCCCTTCGAAAGCAACGATTCCAGCATCTACTCCCCCCCTCCACGCCTTCTTCTTCTCCATCTTGTACATTGCCGCCCCCCCCCCCCTTCCGTGCTGTTGACCAGTGGTTTCGTTTTCAACTTGTAAAAAAACAAAAACGTTTTCTACTTTTTGCGTCGTGCAGGCTGGTATAGATTTCTAGATGTACATACATACGAGTATATACTGTACAAAGAGTTATTATTTTTGTTCCCGTTCTGAAGAAAAGGTAACGCACTTTAAAACTGGGCTGTAGTTTCAGTAAATGAATTACCCCCATATTATGATTGGTTTGTTTGAGGCCAGAAACATACCCCGGAGGTCGGCCTCTGTGTTTTGGTTTGGGTTTTTTTTACGCCGGGCCTGAGGACTCTGCAGCGGGGCTGCATGTGATCATTTCATTTTAGCCTACCCGTCGTCGCTGGCCGCTCCTTCCACCTCGCCCGCTGCCTCCACGAGGCGCACTGAGATGAGCCTCTGGCAGGTGAAATCCGCGAGCTGTCTTTTTACGTGACTTGAACATTTTGAGGACTGTTTTGGGGGTAGGGGGGGGGACAGGGGAGGGGGGTTTCGTCTTTTTGTACGTACGACGAAAGCACTTTGCGGCGAAGGAGAAAGGAGCTTCCGGTGCTGTTGCACCACTTATGTATTGTTGCAGCGCGCAGCAAAGTAAAATGGACTACAAGCGTCGCTTTTTGCTCGGCGGGTCCAAGCAGAAAGTGCAGCAGCACCAGCAGTACCAGATGCCTGAGTTGAGTCGGACCCTGAGCGCCTCCCTGGCGTCCACGTGCTCGGCCTCCTCGCCGATGAGCACCGGGGTAGGCATGCCCGGCAGCTGCCACCCACCCCCCTCCGCCGCCACCACGGCGGTGGCCGACATCCAGCAGGGTATCTCGAAGTACTTGGACGCCCTCAATGTGTTCTGCCGGGCCAGCGCCTTCCTCACAGACCTGTTCAGCAGCGTGTTCAGGAACTCTCACTATTCCAAAGCAGCTATGCAACTGAAGGACGTGCAGGAACACGTCATGGAGGCGGCCAGCAGACTGACTGCAGCAATAAAGCCCGAGATCGCCAAGATGCTGATGGAGCTGAGCGCCGGGGCCGCCAACTTCAAAGACCAGAATGACTTCAGTCTGCAGGACGTGGAGGTGAGTGTCGCGCACCGCAGCCGCCGGTCAGTCCACCGCGGGGTGGGTTTGCGCAGGTAAATGACTGCGGTGTTTGTCCGTCGCACTCGCTGTCCTGACGCACGGGTCTTAAGTATCCCACTCCTTTACCCATTACACCTCTTCCTGTGGTTTTGCGGAGGTGCGAAGATGTTCGGCCGCTCTCTGTCAGCAGGTCGCTCTGTGATTCAGTGTTTCCGAGCACGGAAAGAGGATTTTCTCGCCCGGTATGAAGCTGGTGCGAGGATCCGAGGTCGAGGTGTGAAAAACTGGGGATGTGAGAAGAGAAGTCATCCTTTGTCGCTGCGCCGTCTTTCCACGTCTTCCGACCTGCTGATGTGTAAAACAAACACGGAAACTAAGGTGTTTTCCCACGCCTTGTTTATGTTTGTGTACGTTCAAGTTTTCGAGGGCGACGCGCCAAACAACACCACGAAAACCTGCTGAGACGTGCGCCGTTCCCTCCGCTCGTCACTTCTGCCGCCGCCGTTGTTCATGAAAGGATCGTACAGGCAGACTACCTCATGCACATGCATTTTAAAGTGTAAACCCAAGACTAATATAATATGCTGCCTTGAAAAGCATTAATCTGGAGAATAAGAGTTAGAATACACGTCGGGCGCTCCAGCCAGCTTCGGCATCCCAGTGGCGAGCTGTGCGGCCTCCCCAGCCCGAATCCTGCCGAATCAGACCCGCCGAAAAGGGCTCGACCAGTCACTTGTTTGCTCGGCACTTTTAACGTGAGTCACGGCGATCCAGGAGACGTTCCCCTCGGCAGGCTCTTCACAGAACGGCCTCACCCGTTGTGACCTGTTTTGCCGTGCTCCGGTTTGACGTCCTGGCCGCCGCCGCCCCTCCAGGTCTCCTTGCGTTCGGACATTCTGACTCCCGAGCTCTCCTCTGGCCCCTGGCCCGATTCCTCTTTCGCAGCACAAATAGTTCCTCTGTTCTACGCATAACTCTGCACATTCGACGCCTCCTACGAACCGGCCAGATATTAAATCTACGTCGGATTCGGGCGGCACCTGTGGAGGAATGCGCCGGCCCGCCACAGGTGAACTGAACGAGAAATACCAGGCACGATCGATGTTTGCAAAAAAAAAAAAAAACATCTTTTTTTTTTTTTTGAGCAATTGCTAGCGAATCGTGGCCAAGACTCAAGCGGCTGGACCCGGGTGGATGTGGCTGAGCCCAAAACAGGAAACTCTCCTGCACCACAGTCGGTAAATCTGACTCTCTGTGGTCTCAGACATGCACCGGTGAATATTAGAGGAAGCCCAAGTCTGTGAAAGTTTATACCGCAGCGCTTGGCACCTAATTCGCCGTCTGGCCGCGGGCATAAAGGGTACATTTGTTAAAGCAGAAGAGGGGAACTCGCGTCACGCTCGGCTCCGGCGGCGGCACTCGACACGGCGCGTTTGTTCCGCCGAGCCCCGGTCGAGCGAGGAGCCCGGGCAGCTTGGAAGTACCAACGCAGGCGTCAGCGTATTCTGCAGCAATGAGCTCAGGCGGACTACTTTGTTGTTCTCGGGGATCTATAATTAAGTTCATCTGGATTTCGTATGATATTTTATGATGATGCAGCAGTTGACCAGAGATGAGTGCAGTGGAGGTCTTTTTTTTTTTTTTTTTTTTTTTTTGTTGGAAGTTTTTTCCGTTTTATTCCTTGTTTTTTTGTTTTGTTTTTTTTTTTTTTTTTTTTTTGGGAACGGGAAAAGTTATTTGGGGGGAGAACGC
>CAAKHD010001580.1:1393-13841 GCA_901007705.1 Fistularia tabacaria
CCCTTGTTGTCTTACACACACACACAAACACACACACACACACACACACACACACACACACACACACACACACACACACACACTCTCATACACACACACACACACAAACACACACACACGCAGTCACAAGGGAATCTGGCCTTTACGCGGCGGGTCCATTATGTGTATTAGCTGGCGGTGAGGCGCGGTGCTGATTCGGTGCTTACGAAGCTCCGCGGGGGGAGGCGGACACTTGATCTTCCATTTGACCCGCTCTGACTCGGGGCTCCTGTCCACTCTCATTCGTCCTCGCGCGGAACAGTTCGCGTCGGGTTCGTTTTTAGCCGCCTCTTTCGATGCCTTTCAACGGCTGTCGCAGATTAAATCCCAAGGAAAAAGGTAGCCGCTAACATCCCCGACATCAAGAAGTAATTGCACCGAATCCCCTTAAAAGCCGCCTGAAAGCTGCAGGTGGGGCTGATGAAGGCAGAGTTCTCATCCGGATTCACGACGGCGCCGGTTCACGCCCCAACTGGCTTCTGTTTGGCCTTCACTTGATTTTCTTTTGTTCACCAAACAGTCGAAGGGGAAAGCGAGTGATATCTTTTAAGGACAAACTCATTCATTCTTTATCCGTGTGGCTCGTCCTGCAGTCAGGGTCGCAGTCAAGCCCTGCTGTGATTGGGCGAGAGGCGGGGTTCACCCTGGCTCCATCGCATGTGCAGCCATTCACCCTCTCATTCATACAAAGAGACATACAATCATTCACCCTCTCATTCATACAAAGAGACATACTACTATTCACCCTCTTATTTGCGTCATATATAGACTAAAAAGGCATTCATTCATTCATTCATTCATTCATTCATTCATTCATCCATTCATTCATTCACCCATTCATCCATCCATCCATTCATTCATCCATTCATTAACCCACTAATTAATTTATCCATCCATCCATCCATCCATCCATCCATCCATCCATCCATCCATCCATCCATTCATCCATCCATTCATCCATTCATTCATCCATCCATTCATTAACCCATTAATTAATTTATCCATTCATTCATTCACTCATCCATCCATCCATCCATCCATCCATCCATCCATCCATCCATCCATCCATCCATTCATTAACCCCTTAATTTATTTATCCATTCATTCACTCATCCATCCATCCATCCATCCATCCATCCATCCATTAATTAATTTATCCATTCATTCACTCTTCACTAATCCATTCATCCATTCATCCATTAATTCATTCATCCATCCATTCACTCATCCATTCACCCATAGGTGTTGCTGCTGTGATGCATTGTTGTTGTACGCTGTTAGCTGCCACTTTAGCATGTGTTCATGCAGATTGTATTGTTTACAGTCTTTGTTTTTATTTCTTGCTCATCTTTATTTGACTTTTTTAGGCATCGATTTTTGATATTTATATATCTTCAGCGATTGCTCATTATTGACGACCTCCACTGCTCCATCCGCTTTCTGCCGTTTGACAGGAACATTCTATACTTTTCCACAACCACCACCCTCTGGTCCTTCCGTCGCATACATTCATCCTGTCATTCACCCGTCAAACAGAGACACACAACCATTCACTCTCCGAGGAAGACAAAAGAAGATTTACGTATCGAGCAGAGGAACCCCGCGTAGACCCGGGGAGAACTTGGAGGCTCCACGCAGAAAGGAATCCAACCGGGGACCTTCTGGCTGGGAGGCGGACATGCTAACCGCCGTGCCATCATGCTGCGAGCTGAAAACGCAGAACGCGGGACCGACTCGCGTTCGTGTTGTCACGCGTGTCGGTTCGTTGAGGTTGTATTCGTCCTCTCCGCCGCGCCGTTAAAAATAAAAAGCTACGCCGGTTGTCGTCAGCCGGAGTGACGACGATGAGCCGCGGAAACGGTTCCGGCGCGAGAAATGAATACCTCGCCGGAACGCCATTTTGGCTTCTTCCAAGGATGGAAGTGAACCAATAAGGGTCACACACACGTCACACATTAATAATCATTCTTTAATCATAATTGAGGTAAACGCTTAAAAATAACCGTATTGTCTTGGAGGCATTTTGCCCAGACCGGCTCCTGGGTGCCTCTCGCTGGAGGTTTTCCCGGACCAGATTAGATATATATTCCCTCCAGCAAGTTCTAGGCCGTCCACCGGGCTCCCCGCCAGCTGGATGTGCCGGCGGCGCCTTCGGCCAAGAGACGCGATGCCAGATAAGCGGCAGAAGGTTGATGGATGGGTAGACGGGGCGCGGCGTTAATCCTCCGGGCCGAAGGACCATTTGGGAAATTTTGCATGGCAGGTACCCGACATCTGCCCGCGTTTAACTCCTCGGATTGGATAGCGTCCGACGTAGCGTCCCTAGCATCACGGAGGACCACCGGGCCCCGTTTAAGCTCCCGACGTGAAGGTGCCCTTGAGTGCGGCACTTAAACCCGAGTGAGCGGCTTCAGCGCGTCCGCCTGTGTGTGTGTGTGTGTGTGTGTGTGTGTGTGTGTGTGTGTGTGTGTGTGTGTGTGTTTGTAGCAGGGCTAAAAGACGGGCATGTTAGCTCGCGGCGCGGTGCTGCCCCCTGTGGCAGGTTGGTGGAACTGCTTCGCCTCAGACGCCTAATCGGTCGGGAAATGTTGGTCACCGAGGAGCAAAAAACACACCTTCGGCGGTCGCTCCGGTAATCAGATTACACCACGGCGTAAAGTATGAGGATGCCGTCTTTCTAAGGTGCAGAATTGAAACTCGGGAGCGGAATTAATGTAGTCATCGAAGCTGTGAATACATTTCCCCCCTGCCTCCAACCTTTCTTCGAATAACTGGTCTGAACAGTATGTGAGGCTCATGCTGTGTGTGTGTGTGTGTGTGTGTGTGTGTGTGTGTGTGTGTGTTGTCTGGCCTCTCCTGGCAGCACCAATTTCCTGCTGCTCTTTCATGTTGCTGGCAAAAAAAAGAGAAAAAAACAAGCCCGAAAAGCTGGAGCTGCGCCTCCGGCGCGGCTGCCTCCGCCTGGGCTGAGGTGAAGTCAGACATGAAACAAGTGGACTTTTAGCCTCCGACCGCTCAGACTAGGGGATGTCCTTGAGGTTTCTCCAGGTGTTCCTCCACCCGAGGAGCCCGGACGGGGACTGGCGTGGTCCGTTTGAGGACCGTTTTCAGGCCCCGGCCGTCAGCGCCGTCGATCGGAAATCCAGGAAAACACGCCGCACATCCCCCGCGCTTCACAATCCGCTCTCTCGGACTCTCTATGAGCTCCACCTGGCCGGGGCCTTCAACCCCCGCAGGTATTAATACCGCCGAGTTCATCGGCGGAAATCGCCGTCCCGAAAGGCTCGCCAACATGCCGGCGAGGCGCTCTCTCTCTCTCTCGTGCGTTTTCACGTGCGAATCGGGGTCTTTTTGTCCGTGTTTGTTTTCGCATGCGCGTCGGCTCGGAGTTGCACTTCTCGCGCTCCCTCTGGGACGGCGGATCAGGCAATTTCCTGTTTCAAAAAAAAACAACAAAAAAACAACCTTACCTGATGGGGGACGGGGACGGGGACGGGGGGGGAGAGTGCTTTATAATCCTTAAAAGCCAACCCTTGGGTTCAGTAAAAACATCTGATGAATACTGAGGAGGCTGCGTGTGTGTGTGTGTGTGTCATGTTTGGCAGCGGCGTTGCAGTTATTCTGTCAGAAGGCTTGGAATCGGGCCGTCGGTCCGATCTCACGGCCTCCGGGCTCTTCTGTTAGCGCTGATACCGGGAGAACCCCCCCCCCACACACACACACACACACACCTCACCCTGCCCGTCAAGGTCGTGCACATGAATCAGACTCTCCAAGGTGAGAAGAAGAGATTCGGATGAGGCCGGACGTGGCGCCACAACCTCGGCTCTCAGTTCGGCGAGGTCAATCAATGAGCCGTGTTTCTTTCCATGACAAAGAGCCAAGGAACGCCGGGCGCAGGAGGCCGGCAAGGCGGTTGGCGTCTCCCTGCCTCACGGCCAGAAGGTCCCCGGTTGGATTCCCACTGGAGCCCTTTTCTGTGCGGAGCATCCATGTTCTCCCCGTGTCTGCGTGGGGTTCCTCAGGGTTCCTCCCACAGTCCAAACACATGAAGGTGCTTCATTGGAGACCCTGAAACGCCAGACGTGTGAATGAGAGGACCGGCGGGCCACAGCCTCCGGTACCCGGACCGGCACCGGATCATTTTGTTCGGGTCGGCAGAAAAAATCTTTCTTGGTGCAAATGATCGCTTTTTTTTTTTTCCGTTTCGACTTTCCGGATCTTATTTCGAAAAAATGTTTGTTTCCGCCTTCGCCTTCCTGCCGCACTTCACTCCGCCGCGCCGTTTCACACATCAGCTGCCACGAGCTAGCCCTCGAAAGAAAATAAGCTGGAAACAAGAGTCGCCGGAGAGCTTTTTCGGGAGGAAATGAACAAAAAAGAGAGACGGCAGAAGCGTCGCAGACTGAAAGAAAGACGCATTTCAAAGAAAATATCAAGATTCCTAGCTAAGATACGGGTTCATCGCAACAGGTGATACACAAGCTCCGCCCCCGCTAGGCAATATCTGCAGTGAACGGCTCCCACTGACCCGACATGATGGTGAATCGATATTACAGAGCAAAATGATTGTAATTGCCTCGTATAAAGTGTCATGGTTGCATTCAGATCAAATACTGTGAACTGACTGAAGTTTTTCTTATTTGAACCCCCCGCGCCTCCGACCGAGCCAATCACAGCCGGCTCCAGCGACCCTGAGCGCAGGATAAGCAGGTTTTAATGATGAATGAATGAATGAATGAATGTCATGCTGCTCTAAGTCCAGTTTGTTGGTCACTCTAATGAGATTTATGGGCGTTCCAACCCCACCAGGTGTTTCCCCGGGCCGTTCCTCCGGGTTCTCCTCCAGAAACATGTCGGAGGTTCACTGCAGACCCCGGATCGTCCAGCTGTGTGGATGACCGAGTGAATGATTGTGTCTCTGAATGAGAGGGTGAACGGTTGGACGTCTCAGTTCGCCGCTGGGGTTGATCGGCGGTCGGTGCAGGGTGAGCTCCGCCTCTCGTCCGATCTCAGCTGGCTTCGGCTCCCCGACGACGCCCAGGGCAGGATGAGCATATCGATGAATGAATGAATGAATGTTTAAATCCGTCTACACCTTTATTTTATTTTTTCTAACCAAACAGCAGAAACGCAACTCCGATCCTCCCAACTGGAAGTCCAACCACCTGCTCGGCTCCTTTCTTCACGCTGGGCCCCAAATCATCGCCACAGAGTGTGTAAAATCGCTAAAAAGTCTCAAGGCTCTCATTTGGAACTTAATGGTGCGGCGTGCGGACTTTTGCGTTCACTTTAATTCAAGGCTAGCTGTTTTTAAGCTTCTCTTTCTGAGGAAAATACATGAATCTTAGCCCGTGGTGACTGATAAACAGATGATTAGCGTTAGCCTGGTTCGTCTCCTCGCCGTCCGCGATCGTTTACTGCCCGGGCTTTTATTTTGAAATTCTCAAAGCGATCGGATCCGTTCAGCGCTTCCCGACAAAGACGGTTAGAAGGGGAAATAAAAAAAAACCCCAAACAATCTCAAGTGGGGCGTAAATAGATTGCGATCGTTAAAAAAGTCGTAAACGCTAACAGGACCGCGTTTAAGAGCATCATTGGAGATATATGATATATATTTACACGGCGGATGTTGATTGCTTTGGGATGCGTTCACGGGGTCTCCTGCAACTGAGAGGTAATCAGTGGTAGCGTCAACAAAGCACGGCTTCACTTTATTCATTCCCTCATTCATTCATTCATTCATTCATTCGTTCGTTCATTCATTCATCGACACGCTCGCGTCTCGATGCAAAGCTCCTGTTGTGTTTGTGTGTGTCTAAAATGCTAAGGTGTTCACCGTCCATGTGCGCGTGAAAGGGCGGATGCCATCCGGCGCGAGGAGGATTTCCGCTCTGGTCGCGAGCGGTATATCACGGCGATGTAATTACGCGATTTTAAAATCCGGCAGCTGCCGGGCGATCCCATCGGAAAATCGTACGAAATCCCCTCACTTGAGAGAAAAGGGAGGAAAATGCACATCGCCGTGCGGATGATATCGGAAAGCCCTGCGGAGTAAAAGCCGGCGCCGCATTAAAACAGAGAAACAACAGAAAACGGGCTTGTGAGGGAAAACAGCAGATTATGAGTCTGAGCCAAAAGGGAATGGAAATACCTTTGACGGCCCGGGAAAACACTTGGCGGGGTTGTAATGCCCATAAATCTCATTCGGGTGACCAACAATCTGGACTTAGAGCAGCTACAAATAGCATTCATTCATTCATCCATCACTTAAAACTGCTTATCCCGCGCTCAGGGTCGCTGGAGCCTATCGCAGCTGTGATTGGGCGAGAGGCGGGGTTCACCCTGGGCCGCTCCATCAGAAGGCCGCCTCTAGAGACGTCCAAGCATTCACCCTCTCACTCACATGACATAGAGACGCATGCAAGCATTCACTCCGTCATTCACAAATCACATGGAGACAAACAAGCATTCACCCTCTCATTCAGATGACATGAAGAGACGTGCAACTGTTCATCCTTTTATTCAGAGATCATATAGAGACGCACAACTATTCGCCCTCTCATTCAGACGCCACGTGAATGGAGAAACGCAACCGTTCACCCTCTCATTCACACGTCATGAGGAGACGAACAACCCTTCGTCCTCTCATTCAGATCCAAGAGGACAAACTTATTCACCCTTTCATCCTCACGTCACACAGACATGCAACGTTCACCCTCTCAATCACACATCTGGACGATTCGGGGTGTCTAATGAAGCTCCTGCGTGTGTTTGGACGGTGTGAGGAACCCGGAGAACCCTGAGGAACCCCGGGCAGGAGAACGTGGAGCCTCCACACAGAGAGGCCTCCAGTGGGAATTCCAACCGGGGGCCTCCTCGCTGTTCCTCCCACACCTGAATTGTGACTATTAGCAGAAACTGCGGCCCGTTGAGGACGCCGAAATGCGTGGCGGCGTTACCTCGGCGGCGCCCCGACGGACGCTCTGGCGATCCATCCTTCTCCCGCCGCCTAAAAAAACAACAGCTTTAATGACGCTTTAAATCACCGTCCTCCTCCGTCAACTTCCCGGCGTTGATAAGGTTTTTATCCCCGCTCGGTTTTTCGCCGCGTCCTGCCAGGCCCCCGTCGATTCGAGTCGCCGACAAGGTTTTCCGCCTCGAACGAGCCGGCGCCCAATTTACGACGCTAACGCGAAAGCTTTCAGCGGCCGAGCGCAAATCAAATCACGATTGTTCCTCGTCCACGTGACGGCGGGCGTTCCCGTGAATTTATGTCGGCTGTTACTTCAATTTAAAGCCGGAAGCCGGGCCGACGCGTTTCGGAGGTGGTGTGCAGAGGACGTCCTGTCAGCCGGGGACTTTGTGGCCGCTGTGATTTTCACGCCCACCTCTCTGTCTTGCAGGCGGAGATTGTCAAGCGGCTGAACGCGATCTGCGCCCAAGTCATTCCCTTCCTCTCTCAGGAGGTAAGAACCCAATGCCTGTCAGCGCCAGTTAAGAAGAAGAAGGAGGAGGAGGAGGTGGGTGAGAGAGAGAGAGAGAAAGAAGTGCGGAAGGAGGAAAAGTACTGTGGCTTGTGAGGCGAAGCAGACTGATAGGGACACACACACACACACACACACACACACACACACACACTCGCATGTACACCGTACCCACAAACAGATTATCCCAGGCTTATCCTCCCTGCTCAGGATAGGCAGATATGCTCTGAACTTATTAAATGTCTCCCACTAACATATGCAGCAGCCTGCAGCGGAGTGTGTGTATGTGTGTGTGTGTGTGTGTGTGTGTGTGTGTCAGGTGTGTGTATTTGTCCACCTGCATAAACATATTGTGTTGAGAGTGCGCTGCGAAATGTGGGCAAATACAGTAACGGGTGTGAGAAGTGTGTTTTATACTGTATGCTTATTAAGGAATGCTTATTGTGTGTGTGCTGATAAATCCCCCCCTGGTGGAAATGCGTGTGTGTGTGTGTGTGTGTATGTGTGTGTGTGTGTTGAGGGGTGGGAACAGCAGAAAGGAGTGTGGACTCCAAAGCTCTCCTCCAGATTAGCCATGGATTAGGAGGGTTTAGGGTGGATTAGGAATAATGGCATTAGACCGCGGTGCTGCTGCACAGCCCCGGGGCCTGCAGACGGGGGAGGCAGGGAGAGGAAATGGCTTTTTACCGCTTTGTTTGGATTCACATCCTCCCTTTGCTGCGCGTGCACGTTTTTGAACGTGGCCGCGATCATAATAGCGCTGCGACGCGGACGCCGCGCTCGGCGACTTCCGCTCCCGACGTCCTCCGCCGCCGTCGCCGGAGAAGCCGGTGAAAGGAATCCGCCGCCTCCCCCGGTCCAGATGATTGGTCATACCCCAGACGCTCATCCTCCCTCTGTGTCGAGGAATAATTGCTTGTCGTAGAACACAACGTATATAATTAGAAGCGGGGAATGTCAGTTCCCTTTTTAAATCTATTAGAATATGAATAACCAGAAGCCGGCAATGTCATTTTTAGCCCGTGGCTCGGCGACACGCGGCGCGCTAATGCTTCGGATGAGAGTTCTGCGGTATTTCCGCGGCGGCGGACATGTTGTATTCCTCACCCGGGTTCTGTAGAGGAAGGGTGATGAACCGCTAGAATCACCCGAGCGGTCGACTCAGAGCTTCTGCTGTCCTTCCCGACTTCTCGTAGTGCCGAGAGCTTTTCAGGAACGGGGCCGTGTCTGGGACCGCGGACCTCAGTTCCGAGAGCCGTCGCAGCTCCTTCTCCGGTGCCGGGGCCTCTTTCTGGCTGGTCGGTGGGACTCGTTGACCGCGGCAGTTTCCAGATACCTCCCGCAAACACCATCGCGGCCCCTGCTTGGCTGTTTTTCTCGCGACAAAAACAGGGAGAAGCTGCGAGAAACGGAGCGCCGACGAGGTCCCGGCTCTTCTGTCCTGCTACGTCTCCGAGGGGTTTCCAGGCGCTCGCAGAGGAACGTCTACGTTTTGGATAAGAGTTAGCTGACGGCTAACGGAGCTCTTCAAGCGGCAGTGCAGGGAGAAGATAAAATCATGGATGTTTTTCCAGTCTTAGCTTAACGTCGCAGACACATGCCCCATACGGAGCCCTGACCTGGTCCTTCACTGTCTGTGTGAAGGTAAAACAAACAGCCCCCCCCCCCACGGAGGAGGCTACTTCCTGGAACGCAGATCGACCCCGGGCAGCTCCCGGTATCCGGCAGCATTTTTCGAGTGCGTCGGCAGCGAGCGCTGAAAACGCAGCAAAACGTAGATACCGTGAGAGGCTTCCCGCAGGCTGCGGATCCCCGGGAGCTTCTCCGGGGATTCGCTGAGGGCCGGGAACGCTTTTAGCTCCCAGGGCTGAGCTCAGTTCGCGGCACGCAGATGCTCGAATTACACTCCGCCATTAATTAATGAATAAGCATAATTCGATGAAATGACTCTATAACTACCTTTGCCAGATAAGAATTCTATCGAAAGCTCGGCGGAGCATCAAACCCCAGCAGTCAGAGGAAGACGGAGGTTTTCGCCGTCTCCTTCCTCACGCCGGGTGAAGAGGAGACACCTCCCGCCGCGGAAATAATCCAAACAACAAACCGCGTTATCTTCTGAGAACTCCTGGCAGCAGAAGAAGCAGCGCGATAACCTTTTGATTTCATGCCCGTTCGGAGTCGTGGCGGTGATAGAAATGACCCGCTTCCGCGTTGATCTCCAGCGCTTGGCCCTGGTTCAGAGCAGAGGTTCAGGGTTCAGGGGTTCAGCCTGGATCCATCGCAGGGCCTCGTAAGGAGACGCCCAACCATTCACCCACTCATCTCGGATGGGCTCCATGTTCTCCCGTTGTCTGGTTCGAGTTCCTCCGAAAACATCAAGCAGGAGGTTCATCGGAGACTCTAAACCAGTGGTTCTTAACTCTGTTGGAGGTACCGAACCCCACCAGTTTCGTACGCGCATTCCCTCAACCCTTCTTCACAGGAAAATTAAAATGTGATTTTTTTTTCCCATTCAAAACATAGGCACATACAGTGGGCTCCAAAAATGCCGAGTTTTTTGTTTATGGGTTAAAAAATGTTATTTTCTTTAAAAAACAGAACTCTGAATAAAAAAAAAAAAATCACAAATAAAAAATGTAGCAATTCTTTTCAACCCATAAAATATTTGTAGTTTATTTTTTCATGAGCTATTCAGAGATAAATAGTTTTTTTTGTTGGATTTATTTGGTACTGGGGTTCAAAAATGAAGATTTTTTGATCAATCCCGATATCATGCAAAATTACTATATATCTTTCGATTTATTGTTAAGTTTGAACTAGTTTTTGTTTTATTTCCCTCCCAAAAACTTTTTTTTAATAAATTCTTGAAATTAATTTTGCTTATATGACGAAAAGAAGTGACGCCTTTGGTAAAATATTAAATTGATCTATTATTTCTCAGATCATTTGTCATCACAAATCGTACGAGTCGGTTGAGTGTCTTGACCTCAGCCGAACCCCTGGGGTTCCACCGAACCCAGGTGAAGAACCACCGCTCTAAACACATCTTCAGTCCTTCTTCAGAAGCATCTCAGATGAAGGCTGGGAAGAAATTCAGGTCCAGTTCCGACGGCAAGAAGAATTTCCACAAGGAATTCACCAGAACCTAGGAGGACTGAGAAGCTCCACAGACAAGGAGAAACATCCAAGCGTTCACTCACACCTGCTGGTGTTTGGGCTGTGGGAGGAACCCGGAGAACCCTGAGGAACCCCACGCAGACACGGGGAGAACATGGAGGCTCCGCGCAGAAAGGCCTCCTCTGGGAACCCAACCTTCTCTGAGGAGGAATGAGAAGAAACTTTAGTGAGCTCGGCGTGGGCTGAAGCCCAACTTTTCTGTCAGTTTTTTTGCGAATATTTGCGTCATCTGCTCCACCTATTGAAGCCGGGAGTGTTTTAGGCCGGCGGAGTCTGACACGGGGCTTTGACACACACCTGTCGCTCGTCACACAGGTGTGTGTTGTCTTTTTAAACTGATTAAATGAAGACACTCGTAGATCCCGAAGCGAAAACACACCGGTTGTTGCCCTCCCGGAGCCATCATCTAATATATTTCGATAAATTTACACACGCGTGCAGACGTCTGGATGTGTGTGTGTGTGTGTGTGTGTGGGGGGGGGGGGGGGGGGGGGGGCGTATGGGCGCGCTTAGCCCCCGCCCGCGTCTGCAGAGGTGAATCCGAACCAGGGTTCATTTCCACACCTGATAAGCTCTTTCATCTCTGGCCTACTTTGATGTTTTTGCCGCGTGAATCTTGCTCTCATCCGTCGGGTGTGTGTGTGTGTGTGTGTGTGTGTGTGTGTGTGTGTGTGTGTGTGTGTGTGTGCGCGCGCCGCAAACCTGCCTGTTTCTCCAATCGGGACATCTACCGTTGCAGCCGTTTGCGTTGTAAACATGTTGTTCTTCGGGACGTGTCTAATATCTGGAAAGCAAAGAATATTTTTGTCGTATATCGAGGCTCTCCGTCCGCCTGCACGACGTGGATCTTCATCATCTGGACCTTCGGGTGCTTCTCCGGAACACACCCGGCTGCTGGGAACGCTCCGTTTTGGTAATGAAGTGCGTGTTAATGGTCCGACGGCGGAGGAGGTCAGGACTCCCGATTCCTATCTGTAATTACACGATAAGATGAGATAGACTTTATTGATCCCTCGGCGGGGAAATTCAAGTGTTGCACGCGCAGTGCAGGAGGCAGGCTGGTGGTCACACAGCGGGGATTCACCCACAACCGCAACGTTTGTGCGGAATGATCATAAAATAATTGTCTAAATATTGCACAAAGTAGTGCATCTGAGGAGTGGAGTAGAAAAGGTGATGGGATTTACAGATTTGTAGGTGTGTCATCAGACGAATGTAGTTTTCTTAGAAAACCCAACTGCGACCGCTGCGGCTCCAACGTGGAGGTCGCAGTGGTCGCGGGGGTCAAAGGGTCGTAGGGGTCGCGGGGGTCAAAGGGTCGTAGGGGTCGCGGGGGTCGCGGGGGTCGTCGTCTCCTCCCGGAATTCAGCCGTTGTCCCCGGCTCTGCCTCCCAGCCAACCCTGACCGCCGTTCTGCTCTCTTCACCGCAGCATCAGCAGCAGGTGGTGCAGGCGGTGGAGAGGGCCAAGCAGGTCACCATGGCCGAGCTCAACGCCATCATCGGAGTGGGTGTATTGCACGCACACACACACACACACACACACACACACACACACACACACACACACACACACACACACACACACACACACACACACACACACACACACAGACTATATAAGCCTCGTCTTCAGAGCGAAAAAAAAAAGAAAAAATCCTTCGAGATAACGGCGGGAATAAACCCCGTTTTGGGGGGGGGAATTTATTTAAATAAATTTTTTTTTTTTTAACTTTTCCCCTTTTT
>CAAKHD010001581.1:2056-22745 GCA_901007705.1 Fistularia tabacaria
TTTTTTTTTTTTTTTTTTTCTCCCCCCCCTTTTTCCCCCCCCCCGGGAAAAAAGAAGCCCGCCAAACGCGGGGGGGGGGGGGGGGGGGGGGGGGGGGGGGGGGGGGGGGGGGGGGGTGACAGCGAGAGGAAAGTGAAAACCTTAAGGGACAGGGAACGGCTTTTATTGAAGAGGGAGGACAAAAATGTCACAGGAAGAAGAAAAAAAAAAAAGAAGGGAAAAAAAACCACCCAAAATCAGACAAGGGTAACTAAAGCCTAGCATAAATCTCCGGATGAAAAGGAAACAAAAAGAAGAGCACAAGAGATTGTAAATACACCCGGTGGAGAACCCTGCACACCGGAGCTCCCGCTTCAGTCAGGCTTCCAGCAGGAAACGGCCGGCGCTCGTCCTCCGCGGCGGGGAATCTGATTGGTCGGTCGGTCGGTCGGTCGGTCGTGGTGAAGGTGTCGTCATTAGCGCGTACGCTTTGTAATCGTACCCCTCCCCCCCCCCCCTCCCCCCCTCGCGGCGTCAGAGGGAACGAGCATGGCGGGCCGGCTGACGTTACGAGGGTGTGCGCGCGCGTGTGTGTGTGTGTCTGCGTGGTGTGTGCGTGTGTTTGCGTCGTGTGCGTGTGCATGTGTGTGTGTGTGTGTGTGTGCGTGAGCGAGCGAGCGCGTCGATTTTTAATCATCGTCCCCCCCGCCGTACATGTCGGCCAGCTTCCTGAAGCGGGGGCCCCAGTCGTTGAGGTAGTCATAGTCCTGGTCCCCGGTGCTGGAGGAGTTGAGGGTGCTGACCGAGCCGGCCGTGGAGCCGCTGCCCTCGTAGTCGAACACCAGCAAAGAGTCGTACGGAGGAGCTGTGGGGTCGTTGTCCGCCGCCCGAAGACCCTGAAACCGGGGGAGGAGAAGAAGAAGAAGGAGAAGGAGAAGAAAAAAAAAAGAGCAGTCAGCCTCCACCCACGGTGGGTTGATGAACCCGGGAAGAGAAGGTGCAGGAGGACGTTTGAGGAGGAGCCGCGTTCTTAAATGCTGAGTTTTGCGACGGGGAAGTTTGGATCCGCCCCGAGGTCGGGGGCTCAAACGAACACCTCGGACGCTCGCCGACGACCCCGACGCTTTATTTACTTCAACGTCGCGAGCAGAGGACTCTTCCATATTTCACCGGTGGGGGGGGGGGGGCTGGAGTTCCTCGGCGTTCCGGGAGAATACAGATTTTTACAGACTTGGCAAAAGATAAATGAAAAAATAAATAAATAACAAAAAAGGTTCCGATCGTGAGTGGAGCGCTGCCAAAACGAGCCGCCTCAAAATATGGCGGTATGAGAAGTGACAATGTCACCTTAAGGATGTGCAGTATCTTCCGAGCAATCACTGTTTACATTAGATTCATACATATACATATAGATATATTTGTAAAAAAACAAAAATTATACATATATATGTGTGTGTAGATCTAAATATATATATGTATATATTTATAGTCCATATTGTATCAGGTCTATGCTGAGTGTTACATTGTACTTTTAGCCTCTCCAGTGGATGCTTTCTTTGAACATCCATAGCTGTGAAATGTACATCTAAAGAAGACATGTTTGTATCCAGTGTTCAGTTCCATCCTGACTCTTTGCACTCTAATAAAGGACGAGCTTATCTTATCTTATCTCACCCCACCCTTCCCTACCCTACCTTATCTTATTTAGCTCATCTTATCTTACTTTACCTTACCTCACCTTAACTTACCCACCTTACCTTACCTTATCCTATCCTACCTTAACTTACCATATCTAAACTTACCTTACATCACCCTACCTTACCTTATCTTACCTTGCCTTACTTTAACTTACCCTACCTAACCTTACCTTACTCCCCCCTATCCTACCTTACCTTACCTTACCTTACCTCTTACCTTTTCTTACCTCTCCTACCCCACCTTACCTTACCTTATCATACCCTACCAAACTTGCCTGATCTTATCTTATCTAAACTTACCCTCACCTCATCTCACTTGACCTTACCTCACCTTACCTAACCCTTACCTTACCTTACTTTACCTGACCTTACCTTACCTTACTCTCAACTAACCCTAACCTCCCCTCACCTTACCTACCCCTTACCTGACCTTACCTTACCTTACCTTACCTTACTCTCACCTAACCTAACCTCCCCTCATCTTACCTACACCTTACCTGACCTTAACTTACCTTAACTTTCCTTACGTTACCTTGCCTTACCGTACATTACCTGACCTTACCTTTCCCTTACCTTACTCTCACCTAACCTAACCTAACCTCCCCTCACCTTACCCACCCCTTACCTGTCCTTACCTACCCTCACCTTACCTACCCCTTACCTGACCTTAACTTACCTTAACTTTCCTTACGTTACCTTACCTTACCGTACCTTACCTGACCTTACCTTTCCCGTACCTTACTCTCACCTAACCTAACCTCCCCTCACCTTACCTACCCCTTACCTGACCTTATCTTACCTTACCTTACCGGATCTTACCTTTCCCTCACCTTACCTACCCCTAACCTCCCCTCAACTTACCTACCCCTTACCTGTCCTTACCTACCCTCACCTTACCTACCCCTTACCTGACCTTATCTTACCTTACTAAGGCACATTTCTCCAACGACACTCACTTTTTCATCCGCTACATAAAGGATGTGCACCTCAGCAACAAAATCTTCCTCTGGTATGCAAAAACCTGCTGTGTTTGTCGGTCGGTCACGTGAGGTGTGCCGTACATCTGGAAGGTTGCTGCAGCCCACACCTGCTTCTAAATGTGGACGATCAGCATGTGATTAAAGGGTCGCTGGCCTGAAAGTTCAGGCTGGTGAAGGGGAATTTACCATATATATATATATATATGTATATATATATATACATATATATATATACATGTATTTGAAAAGCTCAACCCCCCACCGGGCACAGTGGGTGGATGGAACACAAGGTGTTTCAGTTTTACCAACCCTGCACGAGTGCAACCAGGTGAGTGCAGATATGTGTGTGTGTGTGTGTGTGTGTGTGTGTGTGTGTATGTGTGTGTGTGTGTGAGAGAGAGAAAGTTGGATGGATCAAAGCTGAACAGCTGCCAGCACCTCTCAAGTGTGAATGTGCTGTCACGAGTCTGTCAATCTGCATTTTCTCGCATCGGCGTGCCAGTGTTGGAAGCCGTGCGTGTGAGTGTGTGTGTGCGTCCGTTTGTGTGTGAGGGTGTGTGTGAGTGTGAAAGTAAAGCTGGCAATGTGGAAACAGCTGCGCAGCAAAACAAAACTCGTCGGCGCGCAAAGCGGAGTGTGTCCGAGTGGAGCGGTCAGATAACATCCCACCAACTGGAAGGACAGGTTGATCGGTGCGGTGCCGGGCCGTCGCCAGAGGAACCCTCTCCAAAGATCGAGAGCAGGAGTGCAGCTTTACCTCGTGGATGAAGTCCCCGATGTCGCCGGGGTGGGGCACGACGGGTCTGATGGGATACTGGGACTCTGGGATGATGGGGCGCTCGTCCACCCTGCGGACGCCGGGAGGCTTGCTGATGATGTGCTCCAGGGAGTCGGGCTGCTGCAGCTGGCTCAGGTCATAGTCCTGCTCGTCCACAGAGGAGCACGGATGAAGCACAGAACGTGGAGAAGGGGTCTGGAGCGGGGTGTTTGCGTGTTTCAGGGTCTCACCTGGTCCTCCTCGCCCCCTCCCTCCTCATCATATTTGAGGATATTGTCCCTGACGTCGTCCTCGGGGTCAATGAGCAGTTGTTTGGTCTGCCGCTCTTTCTCTCTGCGCTTGATCCACACCACAAACAGCAGCACCAAGCCTGGGACGAAACACGCCGCACTTCATAAACCTCTTTGGCGACAACTTACTTTATGAACGTGCGAGCGAGCTCAGCTCCTCGCCCGATATATCACTCCAGAGATGAAATATTTAACGACAAAAATCAGGTCATAAAGTAAGAAGAGGCTATTTGTATGCACGCCGGCACCTGCTCGGCAACACGCCGAGCCGGTTTTCCGGCCCCGTGTTGTAAATCCACTGACGAAAAGCCACCGTTTTCCCGACCCGATGCCTTTTTTCCGTGCTCAAAGCCTCCTCGCTTACCCCAGACAATGAAGATTTATTCGATTTCTGGTTATAACAGAAGCAGCGGGAAATGACTCGACATTCCTGCAGCGCAAACTTTCCCCCATATTCATAGTGCGAGGAGGTCCACGCTGAGGATTTGCATACATTTCCAACGACTAATGCCTGGCCCGGTTGTTATCCTGATGCATGGATAGTAATTTCAAATACACGCACGCCATGACGTTATGAGCACCTGCATCTAAATGAGTAAGTTCCCCACCAGACCTCTGAAGGAGTGTGCTGTGATATCTTGAATCAAGATGTTGGCAGCGGATCCTTTCATTCCTACGCTCTGTAGATGTGGTTGGACATCCAAGGATTGCACAACCGCCCCGAACGCACCTGAATCCTGGACCGTACTGAGACCTGGGCTTGAGGTCCTTGAAGTCATTGTTGTTTCCCTTCAACCCTTGCTGGACCTTTGCTTCAGGTACATGTTTGGAAACAGGGTGTCTGTCGGTGACGTGTCAGAGTAAGTAAGGTTTCTCGGCGGGGGTTTGACCCGAGCATCTGGCTGCCCGAGCCTCCCTCCAATGCTATCCCTGCCCGACCTTTCCTCGGCTGTCCAAACGTGACAAGGCTTCGTACCGGGAAACCTTCCTCCATTGCGGTTGCTTGTGTGGCCAGTGTTGGGGTTTCAGCAGCTGAAAGCGGTCAACATCATGCTAGGTCTGCGGCCGTCGCTTCTTGCAGTGATCATTGGTCAAACATAGCCCTGGTCTCTGCTTCGCTAGCTTTCCTTGGCCTTTTTTCCATGCTTAGGTATGTAGGGAAAACCCTAAATAGGGCGGCGGGGCGGCGCAGGGGGCTAGAGGGATCGTCCGAACATTTCTGGTGCGATTGCCGGCTACTCCTCGCTTGTCGAAGTGTTGTTGAGCCACACAGAACCTCTAAGCGCTCCCCTGGCGCCGCTAAGTGGCTGCCAACTGCTCGGGGTTCAGCTACGATGGGTTCAACGCAGAGGGGAATATCCCGCAAGGGATTAATAAAGCATAATAAAATGAAAAAAATAAAACCAAAAAAGGCTACAGTTTTTTGCATCCTCTGACCGGGCCATTAAGCTAGCACCGTTTTCCCCCTGTCAGAGACTCTCACGATCTCCAAATTCCAAAACGCCCAACTCTGAGGCAGGAACGTTGACGTGCTAGCAGACATACCGTGAGCCTCCATCTGACAGGCGACAACTGAAGCCAGAAAACCAATGCTGTTCACTCCAGCGGCGGTCATGCCATCTATGTCTCATCAGCGCATATACCTGCATACATCTACACACTGCATCTCCAGGTGATACTCACTGAGCAAAATGATGATGCAGATAAGGATGGAGATGATGGCTCCAGTTCCCAGACCTGCAGCCGCCACGGCTCCGACAGCAGTGCAGTCTCCGTTTTGATCACACGGACACACTTTCACTTTGATGACTGACCTGTTGGACAATGGAGGGTTCCCTGAGTCCGACACAATTATAGGGACCTCATACACCCCGGGCTCTAAATATATCTGGTACCGCAGACCCAGACGGGCATAGTTGCCTGTGTAGAGGGAAGATTAAAGGACAACATTTAACCGAATCATCAAAATGACCAACACACAACTTTCAATAACATGTATGACAACATTTGAGAGTGTTACTTGTGCAAGCTGGACTACATGGCATGCTTTGGAAAGTCTGACTTAAGCCTACATGTCCTCACCATTGATTCTGGAGGTCGTCCAGTTGCGTCGTATGCTGCTGGGAAAGTTGGGCAGCTCAAAGACGAAGGGCCCGGCGTTGGGGTCGGTGTCTGCGTCGGCCGCCGTGATATTGACACCGTTGGCGTTCTTGTTCATCTGCTCGCAGATCTGGGCCTCCTTGGGAACGAGCGCCGGGGGGTTGTCATTAATATCTATCAGATAGATCTGCAGTGTGCCGGTGCCGCTGGCTGCGGGGGAGCCTGAGATCGGGAGGAAGGCAGAAAAATACTATCATGGCAGCAGGAGTAGATAACACGGGGAGATGTGTGCGGCGGAAGGGACGCTCGAGAGGAAAGATAAACAGAAGCTGAAGGCCACTGGACGGTCGCGATAAACAAAGAGCCGTGTCAGTAGGAATGTCGTTCTTCTGCTATTGTGATTCTTAGAGGTAGGGGTGCTGTGGAGCAGGAGGACGCCCGTCCTTGACAGAAACGCTCCTGACAGTTGCGCACTCCGGCTCCACTTTCAGCCTCGCAGGCAAATCCGAGCCGTCACAACTGACGGGGGCGCGGACACGGCTCAGCCGACTGCCTGCAGAGGTGCAATAATGATGACTGTAATGCAATCAAACAAGTCCCTGCCCGTGTGAATTCACGCGAAAACTTCCAGGGCTCCTTTTGAAGCAGATGGAGGTGCAGTCCATCTTCCCGCGACGTCGTTTGAAAGACCCTCCCTGTCCCACAACTGGATCCGGACCGCGGGCGGAAGAATTCCAGAGCGCTTGAAGGTGCCGCATTCCCATGCCGTGCATCGAGGGGCAACTGGAAACCATCACCCGCTGCGTTTATTTATTTAACAGGGGCGGCCTTTAATTAATTTAACATCGATATTCATCCAGACTCGGTGAATCTGTCTCCGCTGGCTGACTCAAGTGGAGAGAATGTTGATTTAGCTCGCAGGCACGAGAACCCTTTTCTTGGGCGGAATTCTGTGAATGGCAACGATTGGATTCAACAAGTGTCTGTAGAACGCCGCTCGATGTTCCCCAGACGCATCAAGTGCCACATTGCAGATACAAACAAATCCACTGAAAGAATGTCTGTGTGTATATATATTTATATAAATACAGTACAACCTCGGCTTGCGAATTTAATTCGTTCTTTGACTCCGTTCACAAACCGAATCAATGTTTCACATTGAGATAAATGATCTTTTCTTCAGCACCAAGAAAACGCACTGCACTCTTTTTCATGGGTTTATTTGTGGCAAAAATCCAGAGAGGAATTAAAGATAACCTCAATAATTGCTGTGTTTCTGCTGTTCTTTCTCTTCATGCCAGCACTTGTACTCAGCGTTTCCTTCACTAAATCAGCAAATGTAAAGCCTTCTCATATATGAGACCTCGCTAATGCTAACTCTATCTCTTGTGTCATTAATCCAAACATGGTCACCCCTGGAGGAGTGTTTACTCCGAGTCGGGAGCTCTAACTGAAAGATTCCTCTGGGCCTGCACAGCGGCAATTAAAAAACCTTGATTCACTTTAGCCACATCAGCTGTCTTTAGCGCTTAGCTATTATTTCCTTCTTCAGATCGACTGTTATTCTTAACTTCTTCTTAACACCACTATCACTCGCACTTTTATCCTGTTTATAGCGTGATCACAGTTGAACACATACATACATGAGCTATCTAAACAACGCAGGGCAGCAACGCGCAACCGCCGCTATGCTACAACCGCGCCACGCGGGAAAACACGTTATTTTATTAGTATATTTGTGTGCCGAGGCTTGTTCGCAGCTCGATTCCAAACTTGATCGAAACCTCTGTTCGTACGGCGATTTGTTGGTAATTCGAGGTGTTTGTAAACCGAGGTCCTCCTGTTATTATCGTTCAAACCCAACAGAGATGAGCTCATTCTTATGAGCTATTATGAAAGAGTCCGAACTTCGTCTTCTCCTTTGGGCTGCTCCCTTCAAGGGCCACAGCCAATCATCTGCCTCTATCCAACCCTCTTCTCCCACACCAACTAACCCTCTGCACATCTTCATCTCCGCTGCCAATTTTCAGGCTAATGTGTAGATTGTGTGAAATACAAGAAGAACGTTTGTTCTCTGGTTTGGGTTGCCGATCTCGGGATCTTGTGGAAGGTCTCGTCAAAGACCCCCCTCCTCCGTATGTGCACAGATCGAAGGCGAAACGTCGTCAGGGAGAAAGAAAAACAGGTCCGGGCGACATGGCAAGATCAGACAACGACTGACCGGGACGACCGAGAACCTTCAGAGACCCTGTGTGGAGATGCGACAGACATCACCTTCTGAGAAGAAACACCTTTGCATCCTGAAACTACAGTGAGCAACTCAACGGAGAGGGAACGCAACCGGAGATACGTGGCCTGGAGGAGCTGCAGGCCAGCCTGCGGGTTGAGCGCGGGTGAAATTCAATATGACCGGCCTTGGGCAGCGACACTGTGTACACCTCATCTGCAGGACAGTGAGGCTGAGTACACCGACTGCAGCGTTTAAAGAAAAGGGGGGTGAAGTATGGCGCGGTTTGAGTAATCCAGAGCAAATGGCGGGGAGACAAACGCATTAACGTTTACGCCTGACAAAGAAAGAAATCTGAAAACAATAAACCCTCGGCCAAGTCCGGATTACAGCTGTTTATCGAACGCCCGTGTCGGCGAGTTACGTCTTGAAGGCGCCGCTAATTTGGCGTAATTTCCCAGCGCGATGCCAAAGGCCGGGTGGAATCAAACCACCCCTGGACCCCTGCGGAGCCACGTCCATCTATGAGGACAACGCGTGCATCTGACAGGGTTGAGGGGGAGAAAACGTGGCGTGTTGATATTTGCTAATTACGATCCTGCCTTCATCTCCTGTGTGATCCCGCAGGTCATGGGTGTCAAACTCTGGCCCGCGGAATTCTATTTGGCCCTTGAAGCCATAGCAAATAACTATTAGCGCAGGCCCGCCACTGCTTTAGCCTACAAGGCATGGAGCGCTAATACTACAAATACCAGAATGCTCTGCTGGTGTTTTGGCACAAAAAACCCATAAAGGCCCTCTCTTCTGGTGACAGTAGACATAGCGGCCCTACAGTGATACTGGCACCGTGCTAACCCTCCCAAAAATGGCGAAACAGGAGCATTGCGGACAGGTGGGAGGCAGAAGATCTGTCTCCATGTGGAAAAGACACACCTGGCGGTCTTGTCTTGGCTGCAACCAAGGAGAACAACATTAGACCAGCGCGTGAAACCAAACAACAAGGGAAGTACAAGGACCTGGACATGACTCAAAGGCGGCAGAAAGTAGAAGAGATGAACAGAGGTTTGGTTTCATAACGGACTGTGCTCTATGTTTTCTCAATAAATATCAATGTTTGGCTGCGACTTTGTCCCATTTTGGCCCACTGTGTATTTGAAGAGCAGTACCGCCGGGAGCCATAGGGGGGCAGTGTTGCGCGGTATGCTCGAGCAGCGACCGGAACTGTAAGAAGAAGATTTCTCCGTCCACATGCCGTCGTGTGTTTAATGGCCGCCTCTTCGAATGCACATTCTCACCAGCTCCTCCACCTTTTCTTATCGTCTGAATCGGAACTCTGAACTCCACGCTGCCCTCTAGTGGCCGCGTTGCTGAACCGCAGATACACCCGTTAACATACGTAGCCTCGGCGCGAATGAACCCTTTTTAAACAGGTGGGTGAATATCAGCTCTTTTCCTTTGCAGGGCGCCATTTCTAAGAACCGTCATGGTCACTGGTCAGATGTTTTCTTCGAACAAAATGGACAGAAGCGGCCAGAAATGGCGTGCGGAAGAGGTTTAAGCTCTTCTGGCCCGCTACGCCTCAGCGGGGTTTCCAGGGGCTCGCAGAGGCTACAGCTACTTTTTGGACCAGAATAAGTGCGGCGTTAGCTACCCAGTGCCAAAAGGCTGAGGTTACCTCACCAAGGCGAGGTGATTATGCAGACGTCCCAACGCTACGTTAAAACAACCTTTGCACCCGTGAAGGCGGACATGGACGGGGACACATCCGTGCACCGGCCGAGCCCCTTCCCTGGAATCCATGGGAATTGCAATTCTGGTCCCTCGCTTTGGTTCAACCGTGGACTTAAGTGGGAGCTGCTGAGGCGTTTCAGACTGGTTGTATTAAACGATATACCACACACACTCGTACACGCACACACACACACACACACACACACACACACACACACACACACACACACTTCCCCTATTCTGCGGCGCTAATCCCGGGCATGTATGGAGGACATGTGGAAGCAGCTTGCCGTGGTTGATAGGAGAATTATGTGGGTTTTAGCCAGCTAAATAAATAATTATGTTTGTTGTAAATTCCTCAAAAGGATTTGTATTAACTCCTTCTTTTTTCTTTTTTTTGATTGGTGGCTCAGAGACGTGAAGCGCCGTGAAAAGACGCCCCGCGTATGTTTTTGCGCTCGGCAGAATTTACACATAAACGACGGCGGCGGGGTTTGAAAGAGGGATGTCGGAAGGGTTTTTCGGCCATCGGCGCATGTCGAGAGAGATATTTGAATATGTTAGCGAGACAAGGGTGCCTCTCCTCATACTGTCACTGCCTCTCAGTGTCCCCTCCTACTGTACTTACCGGTTTAGGGTATGTCTTGCCGTAATCCCACTCGCTTAATGACGGCTGACACTCAGTACCACCCACGCAGGCGGACTAAATCACACACATTAGCATGAATAAACAACCTCAACCGCCGGCTTATAATCTTTTGGACCCAGAACAATCCACATCTCTAAAAAAAGAGAATAAAATTACCAGCCAAAAGACGAAATCGACCACTTTTCCGGAAAGGGACTAACCGCAACTAACCGGGAAGTAGCCTCCTCCAGGGGAACCTCTTGGCTGTGCATTCCCACAGGCGGTGAGAGACAACGGAAGGGACCGGAGCGACGTGCACCTTAAGCTCCACGCTCAACGTCAAACCGCCGCAGAAGAAGAAGAAGAGGAGGATGAGAAAGACGACCCGGAGGTGGAGTGGAAGCTGCCACAGCGTTCATGGAATAATAATCACGGTCTATCAGACAGGGTTGGGCTCTAGATTGGCCCTGGTTACCGGCAATCGGCGAGGGCTTAAAAGCCAGAGCTTTGAGTCTCACAGGTTTCCGGGTCATTTGCAGATTTCCCTCCGTCTCCCGCGCCATCTCTCACCATTCGCTCTCTCTCCGCCTCTCCGACGTCATCCCTCCCCATCCGCTCCTTTCCCCTGTCGGCGTACGCCGCCGCCTCTTGCCTGGCCGCCCGGGACCCGACCAGGCTTCTCCCTTGTCGTTGTATGCTAGCGCCTTCTGCCTGGCCGCACAAGCGGGTGAGCGCCACGGCGCTCCGCCTAGCCGCCCATCCCCGACTGGGCTCCTCCTCTGGTCGGTGCACGCTAGCGCTGTTCCTGCCCGGTCCTCGCGCACCTGTTTACGTGCGTGGTCAAAGTAAACGTGCTGTTTCGGTCCCTGTCTGTTTTGACGTGGAGTCCCGTGTCCGCCTATCAGATGGCTGCAGTGTTTTTATCTCCTCCCTGCACTGCTTCACCATGAGAAGAACCCCGTTAGCCGCGAGCTAAATCCATAAGCCCTGGAAACCCTTCTGAGGCGTAGCAGACCTGAAGAGCTTGGACCTCCTCCTCGCTGTGTTTCTGGCTGCTTCTGTACATTTTGTTTGTTTTTAAAAATGCCGCTCCGCAGTCTGCAAAAAGTATCTGCAAATGGGCGGGGCTTACGGGTTCCACCAAACAAATATGAGTTCCTTTGGGAACACCTCGGAGAAGGAGCTAAGATGCTTCCAGGAGCTGAGGTCTGACAAGGACAAAAGGTCCTGCAGTGAGGCGCTGTGGAGAAGAAGGAGGACCACCTGTGCTTCCAGAACGTGGCCAAGCCCAAATAGGGCAATGTGGAACTCTTTCTACCTTGTTTTCCGGTAGTGCATTATGGTGTGTGTGTGTGTGTGTGTGTGTCGCTGCCAGCTGCTGCGAATTAATGCAAAATCCACGCACACGCTTTCATCAAATGAGCAGCAAATAAAGAAAAAAGTAAAACGTTCAGTCACGTTCACACCTTTAAATAAACAAATGTTTCAAAGCCAGGGGAAGTTAAGGTAAGCACTCTGCTGCACGTCACTGATAAGGGCTTTTTGGGGGGCTGAGGGGGGGGCGGGGGGGGTAACCACGCCATCTTACTGGGAATAAAAGAAAAACTCACTCCCACTTGAGGGAAAGAAAGCCAACTTATTTGTTTTGAGTTGCGCGGCTGGTGTCGGCCCGAGGTTTCGACTCCGAGTCGGAACGGCGGCTCGGTGCCAGACGGACCGCGGGTGAGGAGAAGGCGTGCATGGGCAGGAGATAAGCCGGATGAGACGAGGGGATCGGCCGCGACCGGCTCTGAGAATTCCGCCGACCGACCGGGCGGCACGGCAGACGGATCCCGCGGAGCTGCTCCCCGGAAGCACACGTGGCTGCAGCCTCGGAGGAGGCTCCTCGAGCACGTTTTCCAGAGCTTCGCCGCAGACCCTCCGAGGTCCAGACGTGACAAAGAGGCGTTGGCGGTTTGGTGAGTTTTGTGTTTTGGTTGAAAGTGCTGAGTCTCATTTGTAGGGACTTTTCAGAACACTGAATATAAATAGTCACTCATTCTCCACACCTTTGAAAGGCGGGGTGAAACCCTGGACTGTCCGCCATTTCATCACAGGGCCACATGAACAGACTTCCAGCCATTCGCCCTCTCATTCACAGCTCATACAGACATTCATACGTCCACATGTCAAGTAGCAGGGGCGTCAAACTCATTTCCACCGAGGGCCTCATGGTCGCCCCCAAAGGGCCACATGGAACGCTAACGGTAGAAATGTAACTAAATGTAATGCAAAATAAATGTAATGTTGAATAACTCTGGATTCATGAGTCATTCATATTCAAAATGTTCCATATGCATTTGCAGGGATGTAAAAAAATGATGTTTTCTAGTTGCTCTGTTTCAGCATCAATCCTTTTGACTGATTTCTTCAGCCACAGTAAAGCTAGCTCTCACCGCCGCAGTGTTTCTGGGTGCAGCTTTGGTGAACTCATTCTGCTGCCGTCACAGTTTGGCTTTTAATTCTTGGGCAATTTGTTGTTGTTTTCTGGAAAGCTAACTTTGACATGCTTCGCTCAGTGTTTGGTGTCAGAATGCAGACGTAGATTGTATTTTTGACCTCCGGCGTTGCCTCGTAACACAAAACACACACCGTTTTTTTCTCCTTGAAGAACAACCATGCATTCGCCTTCAAGTCTTTCGAGAAACATTCTTCCATCTGCATCAGCTTTCCTCTTCCTGGACATTTAGGGATTATTTATATTTCTCAATTCCACTTGTTGGAAATGGCGTTGATGTGGATCCACTGCAGTCTAACGTTGGGATGCCGTCATTTGGCGGGTCACATGATCAGCGTGAATTGTGGGAAATGTAGTTCATGGTCAGTGCACGCATCTGACTTATTTATTTTAAGACAATCGGGCCTTTTAAGACGTTCTCCCGGGCCACATAAAATGTCGTGGCGGGCCACATTTGGCCCGCGGGCCTTGAGTTTGACAGTGTGTCATAAAGAGACGTGCAATGAGGAGAACCCCGAGGGACCCCACGCAGACACGAGGACACTCCAGAGACCTTCTCGCTTCATATTTACGAGTCTTAGAATGTGAGTCCCATCGAAGCTCAGCTGTTCTTTCTGCGATTGTTACGTCATGTTTCCAAACAAAAAAGACAAAAATATCATCATTTGTTTTTACCGCAAAGGCACTCACCGTTGTCCGTGGCCAGGAACGTGGCCTCGTACAAATTGTTTTTGATGTAGACGGACTCCCGGTCCAGGATCGCCGTGGCGACGATCTGCCCGTTGGTTCTGTTGATGGACAGCCAGTCCGCCGGGTCGTTCAGCTTGGAATACCTGCGAGCAAAACACAAGTTTTCTTCCTGTTTACAAACAATTACGCATCTCAAATCATTTTCATTGAGTTCTCCCGAGTTAGCGGTCAATTTCACCCCTTTTACACCTCTGTGTGCCGGACACTCAAGACAATTACAGCGGCCTCTTAAGATACGAATCACTTTATAAACGATTGCTTGAAGACACAAAGCGTGATTCCAGCAAATTTTATCCTTAAAATACGGAAAGGAAAAAACAACGTGAAATTGGCGCGGCGCACGCCAAGCCGGCTCCCGCGACTCCAATACGCTTCAGGACGCCGCCTCTGAATCGGCTGCGCTCTCACTTTGAAGAACGCCTCGCAGCTTCCAGCATCCCTCGGCCACTTCCTGCGGGCAGTTGGTACAGTCCGCATGTCTGGTGTCATGATCCAATTTTATATCTTTGTGTTTATTTTGTGTATTTTTTTTAAGCTTCTCTCTGGGCCCGGAGCACGAAGGTGGTGTCCGTATGAGCGATACGGCACGTGAATGTGATCGGACTGCATCCACGACATGGACCGAGCAATTTGCTTGTTTTCTGTTATTTTAAAAGGGGAAAATTCATTTAAGATACGAAAAAAAAATCGGCATAGGAACCCACTTCTGGAACCAATTCCATTCCTATCTTAAAGGACCGCTGTACTTTCCTTGTTGAAAAACACACACCTTGTGTGTGTGTGTGTGTGTGTGTGTGTGTGTGCGCGCTGTATGTCTATCTTGCAGTGTGTGTTGCCGTGCACGGGGGGCTCAAACGGATCGTATCTTCTCAGCCACGTGGACGGAGCTCCAGCAGCAGGAAGGAAAGCTAGATTTCTGTATGACGCTCGAATGAGCATGGCTCTATACGTGGCCCTATGATTGGTCCAGGGAGAAGCCCCGCCTACCGTCCAACCGCCGCTGGGATAGGCTCCGCCCCTCCCTGCGACCCTGAGCGCAGGATAAGCCGCACAGATAATGAATGAATGAATGAATGAATGAATGAATGAACGAATGAAAGTACTCGCTTTTTAAGTTGGATTGGAATACAGCATGTGCCTCTCCTCTCCCGTCAAGACTGGAAGCCTGGAGAGGTGGGTGGCGGTGTGTGTGTGTGAGTGTGTGTGTGTTTTCGTGTGTTTGCACGGCGGAGGACGGGCAGAGGGAGTAATCTCTATCCTGCAGCAGCGGAGGTGGGATTTTCCCAGCAGGCAACGGGCATGATCCCAGGCGTGGCCCCCCCCGGGGAGGGGGGATCACAGGGATGACATTCCCACACCCCAGATGCTTTTACACGGACCGGCCTGGAGCTGGCGGACTGTGAAATCACCACGGCGACCACCGTGAGTCCGTGACAGCAGGATTTCCACGAAAAAAAAAAAAAAAAAAAAGGTGAGGGAGCTGATTGGGAAGAGGGGAAGGAGGGATGAGAAGAAGGAGAGGCGGCGGAAACTACAAACATGGCTGATTTGGTGTGGTGTCCTCATTAAGGACATCTTGATACTTTCCGCTAATCTCCGTCCAACCGCGTCCCTCTTGGCTTCGCAGGCAAAGCTGATTGGCCGGGCAGAGAGAAAGAGGAGCGCTGCCTCCTCTCAACGCAGATGAAATATCGCTGGCGAGCGGAGTCTGCTCTCAAACTTCTGCGCGTTGGAGCTAAATTAATTCTCAAAAAACGAGCATCGCGGCTGGTAATCCGTTTTTTTCCGCTCTCCTCGCTTGGATCCCCGAACCTTGGCAACCGGAACAAAGAGCGTTCGCGCGGAGGGACGCCAATAATAGAGATGCATCGAGATGTTCATCGCATTCATGGCGTATACTTTGGATCATGTGAGGACAATGGAGAGCGGTTTGCACATTTCCGTAGAGAGCAGGGCGTCCCGGCTCTTCTCGTGGTCAGGTGACATGAACCTGTTGGAGACCCGGACCTGCCCACGCCGGTGAATGAAGGAGTGAATGGTCGGATGTCTCCACATGTGGCGCTGTGATTGGTCCAGGGCGAACCGTCCGATCACGCCAGGTGTGTGTGAATGTCAGGCCTGCAACCCTGACTGCAGGAAAAGCTGCTTGGATAACGACTGAATAAATGACGTTAGCGCATTAGCTTCTGAAATAGCACGTCGCGCGTTGCTATTTAACTTGAACGGCATTCTTAAACTGCACGTTCGCGGAGGTTCCAGGTCCATTCTTGTCAGGAAGGCCCAACACAGGAGATCCAACTCTTCAGGACGGGACTCGCTGGTCCATCTAGACCCGAAGGACAAGGACCACTCCTGTGAAGACAGAAGTTCCGGCCAGAGAAGACAGATGGAGTCAAAGAAGCCGTCTTTGTCGAATCGTAGAAACCGTCCCTGAACGGAGGAGGACAGATCAGCTTAGGCGGACTAGATCTGCGGCCTCCAACCCACCCGGAAAGATCCTCGGTTGCCACCACCCGAGCCTCAGTCCATGCGATCCAGGATTCTCGCCATCCTTTCACATTCTCTGAATCCAGACGCGTCCCCAGGAGTTGTACCTCCGTCCCCGACGAACGGCGGCCCCCATTAGCACGACAACGCTCTTCGACCCAGTTTCTACACAACAACCCTCCCATTTAGATCACGTCTTAACTCAGACCGGCCCCTGACGCCGGCGGGTGCATTCAGAAACTCCCCTCATTTGAGCTGAAGAAGCTTCTCGGATGAGTCGAAACGTCTCCAAGGGAAGAAAACCGAGTCCCGTCTTTGCGAGAAGAAGATCTGGACGAGAGTTTGCAGCTGTCGCTACCGAATTACGGTCGATTCCGTGTTGAACGTTCGATGGCGAGCCGATTCCGCGGCTGCTGACGCCTTCAGCCGCAGCTCCAACCCAGCAGATAGAATCGTCATTTGCCGGTTTTCTATCACCATTATTATTCTTTCCTTCCCGTCACCTGCCTGGTAAACAACTCTTCACATCAGTGGTTATTAGAAGGAAGCGTATCCTTATGCTAAAAGGGATATATCGCTCCCTGCGCCTCATTCCCTTCGCTTTGCCTGAAGCTTCTCTTATTTGGGGTGTGTGTGTGTGTGTGTGTGTGTGTGTGTGTGTGTGTGTGCGTGCGTGCAGCAGGATATATGATTAAGCCTGGCAGGCTAGTGATCTTAGCGAGCTGCAGGGAGAGCCACGACACTTATTTTTCACCCCCCCGCCCAACCCCACCGACCCTGAGGATGAAAAATGCATGTCTGAAGCTTATCCAAGGTGGTTTGGGTAATCATTTATGCCACTCTCTCCGCTCCCGTGTCTCGACCTCACCGGTCGTGTGTCTGACAGGTGATGCATGATGCCTTCCCTCCTCCCCCGCCCTCCGCTCCCGCTCCTGTCCACATCGCTTCCCTTCCACCCCGACGGGATCCTGTCAGCCCGTCCCTCTCTTGATAAGCACCTGTCAAGCTCTAAACCTTGACCCGGAGTGAGCGCCGCTCCTTCGACGAACTCACTTTTTGGATTTACGAGTCCCGGTAAATCCCGAGCTCGTCTCCTCTCTACTTAACGCCACCCCGGGCGTTGATTTATGGAGACGTATCACTTGTCATACGACGAAAAGAAAGAAGAGATTTACCGCAAACGCGAACTCAACCGGCTGCCGTGCAAAGGCGGCGGGGCTCAGCGGCGCAGGGGGGCCCGGTGGCGAACGTCTGAGGAACCCATGGTTGTGTTTCTCCGGCCCTGATTCAGCAGGTGGTTGATGAATTTACACTTTGCACTCTTTAATTCTAGGGACTGAATATTGCACTCGGCAGTCACTCCCACGTGGAGACAAAAGACACGTCCACGCATTTTAGGGCCTCCGACGAAGTCCAGCGTAAAATACCACCCGGCGAAGCGTGTGTGAGGCCGAGGAGAATCCAAATGCAGCGGGATTTGGCGACCCAGTGTCTCGGCGGCCCCCCGGTTTCCTCGGAAGCATCGGGCGACGTTTGAAACGGGCGTGACGTGAATTTGCGCGATTTTAACCGGCGGCAATCCTGAAGCGCCGGGATCCGCGTGCAAAGACGGCGTCTCCGAAGATCCTCCTCGCGACCGATTTAATTGAGCAATTTCCCCCCATTACATGGGCTAATTAGCCACTGTTCAGATACAATTTAATGCAGTCTTGCTAAAGCAACCGTGGCTCCCTCCCTGTTTAATGATGAATCCATTTGCATACCATTCACATCCCTGTTACCTAGCTGACAAGTTAGCTTCGGATGGATTTGATTTTCATACGTCCTCCCTTTGCTCTGCCTCCGCGCATCACGGGCGAAGAGATATTTAACGAATTGTTAAACCCGCCGCGTTGGCAGTGATCATCTCCGTGATTAGACATTTAGACATACCCTACAACTCCGCCTCGCTGTAGACGACTAAACACTTTAGATCCACAAGGAACAGATCATTTGCAAACTTCTTCCTCCACAGCCGTAGATCCCCGGAAGAACATCTGCCGAAACTGGATGAGAAGTCGTCCGGGCGATTACCCGCTCCACGAGTACATTTCGTACCTAATGAGTATTCAAAGATGCAGGGACTAGCAGCGGCGCCGTGCTTCACGTCCTAGCGTAACCGTAAACGGTCTCCACTTGGGGATGGGGACTGCCTTCACCCGTCCAGGGAGCTGCCCTGCGAGGCGGTGACAACCCCAGCGGGACGCAGGGCTCCACGTTAACGCCCAAGAGCCGGCGACGTCCCCGCTTCTTCCACCACGGGGAACCTAGAAAGCCTCCGACGACAACGGTTACCTGCTCGCGATGACAATTCTGGTGATAATTACCGACGTATTCATCAGTTCTGCTGACCGGGGATCAGTCACCGCTGTTTCAGGTGTTTCGCCGTTCAAGGTTAAATCAGGAACCCGCACTCGAGGGCATCGCAGGGCCACATTAGAGACAAACAACCACGTTTCTCAACCTCATAAAATCTAATATCCTTGATTTGATTTTATTTTTCCTTTTTTCTTGTCAAAATCGCGGGACAATTTCTCGTACTTTCCCCATCTGGCACGGGCCGCTCCCGCAGACCCGCTTTGAGCCGACCGGCCGTTTAAAAGTTGGTTTCTATTTGAGAATCCAGGGAGGCTAAAAAGTAGGAACGCCGCAGGTGGACACGCCAGGTGGTCGGGAGGAAGCCAGATGTTCCTCGCTGTTCCTCTTCCTCCGCGGAGCCTCTCGCTCACTCCTTCAGACCTACTTAGTAAATGTGTGTGTGCGTGTGTGTGTGCACACCTATACGTGCGCAGCACTACTCCAGGGTTAGCCTTATGTTCTCCTTCCTACTTAAAATTTGCCAATGTGCAGGCACACTGCTGACCTTTCACCATCTACTCGTGAACTGGAGGCCGTCCGGGAGGCCTATTATCCTGCTGCCGGTGCACGTGAAGGCATCTGGATCCAGGCATCTCCACGTGGACCAGCGCGTGCACCAGCCGCCGTGACTCGAATGCGGCGACCGGAGGCGAACAGCAGATCGGGCGTACGATGGAGATCCGCACCTGATCGTCTGTTGAATCTGCAGCCGGTCGGGATCCGTCGCCGAGAAGGTGGTCAGGCTGGTTCCTGCGGGAACCCCCTCCTCAAAGCGGATGTGTTTGGGATTCGTGGGGAAGTACGGGGCCTCGTTGACGTCCTGCACGGATATGGTGACCCCGGCCGTGGACTGGAGCGAGGACTGGATCCCGCTGGCCAGGTGGGCCTGGTTGGACACCACCACCGTCAGCGCGAAGGCGCGGTTCATCTCGAAGTCCACGGGCTGCGGGACGGAGGGAAGACCGGATGAAAACGCGTAACAGAAAATAACGGCGGTCAAAAGAAGCTCCAAAACATAACGACGGTCACGACGACTCGGAACACGAGCGGGATCGGCAGCGGAGCTGCGAGCGGATTTGGGACAACCAAGATTATACAGTAAGTAGGGTGAGAAGATGGACGCGGCGTGGCTCTGGGGGTTTGGCGCTCCTCTGCTCCCCTGGCGCTGCTCCTTCGCTGCCTTCTGCTCGTGGGTCATCCAGGATGGGTTCAATGCGGTGGTCGAATGTGCTCTACTTACAGCTGAGTGTGACGACAAAGGTATTTCTTCTAACTACTGAGATGTTACTCATCCATTCCTTCTTCATCATTCATTCATTATTTAAACCGCTAATCCTTGTCACTGCTGTTGTCGCTCTGTTTCTCTTCTTGCTCTCATTGTTGTCGTTTTTTGGTCGTCATTTCTCACCCTTGCTCTGTTTTTATTTATTTATTTATTCATTTTTTATTTCATTATTTTTTCTATTTCATTTGATTTCTTCATTCCGTTTGCTATTTTGTCCCTGTTGTTGTTCACCTTGCAGCCATTTTTTTTTATACATATCTTTTGACCATCTTTTAATTGTCTCTCTTATTTATACTTATTCATATTATTTTTATATTCATACTCGTATTTATTGATATTGTTATTGCTGCGCTGCTGTGACAAAAGAATTTCCCCTCTGGGAATCAATAAAGTATTATCTGATCTGATCTTATCTTATCCTGGACTCAGGTTCGCAATCATCGATAACCAGTCACCCTCTCATTCACATGTCTGGTCACTGCAGGGTCTCCAATGAAGCTCCTGCATGCGTTTGGACTGTTGGGAGGAACCCGGAGAACCCTGAGGAACCCCGCGTAGACACGGGGAGGACACGGAGGACGTGCTAACGGCTGCGCCGCCCTGTTGTGATGCTTTCCTTTCGAAGGTCCACTCTTGGAGAAAATTGTGCTCTGAAATGCGCATAAACCTGCAAAAACATGGAGAAACACAGCTGCTCCCGGGCTGACAAGCAGTGACTGAGTTCAAGCATTTCTCCTCGCTGGATGACTTTTTACAGCACACACACACACACACACACACACACACACACACACACACACACACACACACACACACACACACACACACACACTCACACGTGATAGCATCACCCCCGCCTCGTT